>LT658423.1:0-39736 GCA_900128575.1 Stramenopiles sp. TOSAG41-1
AAAAAAAAAAAAAAAAAAAAAAAAAAAAAAAAAAAAAAAAAAAAAAAAAAAAGAAAGAAGAAGGGAAGATAATAATAAAGAGGAGAGAGAAGAAATTAATAGAAAGAAGAAAGGGATAAACCACACACGAAGAGAAAAGAGAAGAAGAACGAATAAGGAATTATTAAAAAAAATAATAAATAGTAGCCTATGGAGTATGGAGTAAGAGCTGCTAATATCATCATATTACTGCTCCTGTACAACACAAGTTGCATACAACTTGAATGAAAAATATTATACTTTTCAAGTGGCTGACATGGACATACCATTACAGATGTACTCAGTTCAGTGCCAAATTCGGACTACCCTCACACTATATTCTTTAATTATATAGCATGCGCTAGTACCACTTTAAAATGGGAGTTGCACAGAATTCGGGTTCTATGCAACTCAGAAACATGATATTGCTCGATTACAACTGGAAAATTATACTTTAATTGGTGTTTAGTATACTTCACCAGTTGCATAGCGCTATCATGTTCTAGTTGTAATCGAGCAGTATTATGGTCTAGTCTTCCTCCGTCTTCAAGTATAAGACAAGGCATTTGATAGGAACTCTGGCCAGATAATATTTTTCATTTAGGGGGCAATTTTTTGTTGCATGAGGAGTTGCACAGAATCGATGAAATAAGCCACCCTGTGCAACTGGCAAGTAGTTACAAACAGGGTTGTGCTAAAATTACTACAAAATACCGAAAATTGCCACATCACGACGTGGCATATTTCAGTCATCACACAACGTTAGTTATATCCTTAAATTATATAATATAAGAATATAATTAAATAATATAAATACTCTACAAAATTCGATACAAATGAAACAAGCTTTTACATTTAAATGTGAGGTTGTAAATCTATGCTGATTCCTTAAACGATTGACCTACGCCACCAAGGCAGAGGTATTGATGTCACCTGAGCGTAATTATTATTAAATACAAGTTCAAACCAGTATACTCCCCTTACTTCTTTAATAGGTAGACAATCCCCAAGGGCCAAAAATGTTTAATGCTTATCAGTTGTCTCACTTAGATGCAAAAGTAATAATATAGTGTTGTATCCTTACTTCTGCATAGTTTGTACATTTATAAGTTAGGAACATTGTCTAATTTTTAAGGGTCTGTGTTAGTATTGTTGCTGTTTTTTTAATAGGTAGCTAGAATCATATATTATCAAGTGCATTTCACGGAAACTGAGCGCGACTATGACGTACAAGTTCAAAACGGTATAAGTTTGATAGGAAAAAACGGAAAATAACAGCAACTCGAAATTTGGAAAAAATAATTTTTTTTACAAAATCTGACGGAACTAGCCCAATGCTATTTTCCATGTTTCCTATCAAACTTATACCATTTTGAAGTTGTACTTAATAGTCGCGCTCAGTTTCCGTCAAATGGACTTGATAATATACGATTTCTAAGTATCTATTAAAAAAAATAAAAACAATACTAACACAGAGCCTTAAAATTTAGACAATGTTTCTCAGTTATAAATATACAAACGATGCAGAAGTAAGGATAAAACAGTACATTATTAATTTTGCATCTAAGTGAGACAACTGATAAGCATTTATGTTGGAGAGCGAAGCTCTAATAAATCCTTATCAGATGTTCCTATACTTCTACTACGTCTCACAATGTTCCCACTTAGATGAGGAAGAGGAGACGACATCTCATTATTATTATTATTATTATTATTTTTTTTTTTTTTTTTTTTATAAAAAATAAATTAATAATAAATATTAATTTTATTTAGTTTATACTATAAAGAGGAGGAGGTGGAGGAGGAGGAGACATCTATCTATATTATTATTATTTTTTTTTATTATTATTATTGTTATTTATTATTGGCCATTATTACTATTATATCATTATATAAAAAAAAATAGATAATTGCAACCAACGCACCCACAAAACCCCCACTTCATGTCTCCCCCAGTTTGACGAGCTTCTAGACAGCATTTCTTGTACGAAAGGGCATCCCCAAAACCATACTGCCTGAGAACAATACAATATCTGGTTGTTATCCTGGTTCGATTCCGGGAATTGTATCGATTTAAATTGATTATGGTAAAAAAGTGCACCAACGAACACGATTATTTTAAAAACCTCGCAAAGTTTTTAAGGTACCACTTCGGCAAAACACCAGGAAACGAAACAAAACTTGCCAATGTTTTGGAATACTGCAAACAGAACTGGAAGAGCATAGGCGAGGAGGAAATTGGAAACATTGAAGACCCAAACATAAAAACTTTATTGGAGCTCCGGCCCATAGATTTAGTGCATTATTTCGAGTTCCTAGTGTATGGAACCGAAAATGTGATGGCGGGGTCCAAACCAACGGGTTACAGAAGTAATTCACTTCTTGCGTATAAGCGTAGTATTAGTTATTACATGCCATTGCGCAATGACTTTGATGTGTATTCGAACCGGGGGAATCCTACTAAAGCAAAGTCCATCAATGCTTTTATAAAAAAGGTAAAACAGTTCGAGGCTCGGCAACAGGGTGCAAAATCGAGAGTTAAAAGAGCCTATACTGTTGATGAATTCAACAGGGTAATTAGAAAGGGAAAAAACAAGGTACAAAAACGCGAACCATATTTTTTACGGTTTGTTTTTAGTGCGATAATCACACTTCAAAATACCTTAGCGGGAAGAATCGATGACATGATCATGCTGGACTCAGATGAAATTAAAAAATCATACGAAAACGGTCAGTTGGAAATAAAGTTGACCTGGAGTAAAAACATCTATAATGAATATGCTTCGTATTATCAAATAGTTATGGGATCAATGGACCCATATCTATGCCCATTGATCGCTTTAGGTGCTTATGTTAGTTATTTCGAAAACACTGATGAATTGCAAAAACACGAAGACCGCGAGAGACCACTAGTGGATCCAGAGGATCCTAATTGGGCGACAAAGCAACACCCGGAGCCCATATTGCCTGGTTTTTTTCGAATGTCGAAAACTAGTAAGGTTACGAAGAGCCGATTTAGAACGAGATTAACAAAAATTAATGAAGCAGAAGATATAACTGGGTGTAGTACGCATAGCACAAGAAAAAAAGCAGTTGAAGAAATGCAAGATTGTCAACTTGAACGAAAGATAAGTGTACAACGAGGACGATGGCAAGATGCGGATGACAAACAGGCCAGTGCTATTTATCATAAAAGGCTAAATAAAGGCTATGACTATAAAGCTGCGAATTGCCTTGCAGGGCCTTTAGGCTCATGCCGATATGAGGTTGTTAATTTGACTGAAGAAGTCGTAAAAACCCTCCTACCTGCAGGCCATACGTTAAGAAATGGTGTTGCAGATGTGTTATTAAGTGCTGTAATTTGGGCCTATAAGGACGCAAATGCACGTGTTTTAATTCCAATTAACACACAAAAGCGTATAGCTGATTATGAGGCAGCACATGGAGAATTTACGATAAAGCGACAAAGACTACGTGTCTACACAAATCGGGAGATTGTAAAAATTGTTGATGATCTGGGCAATGGTGACGTTGATTGTGATTTGAACGAGAAGATGGATTTGTGTTTAGATGAAGTTAGATCTGTGAAACGTAAGTAGTTTTTTCATATACATACATTTTTAATTTTTATTTAACACACACAATAAAGGCCAACTTGAGCGAGAAACACAGTTAAACAATAAGCGCTTCAAGAAAATGCATTCAACCATTGAAAATCTCTCAAAATCTGTGAATCGTGTTGTTACTTTCCGATCGGGAAACAGCAACAATCTGAATGGACCACCAAATTTATATGATTGTAAAACACTGTCGCAATTATGGTCTGAATATCAGTATGGACTTGGCGGTAACAAACCAGCACGTTTATTTTCAGTGTCAGAACGTAATGTACCATCTATTAAGTTTCGCTATCATTGGCGCAAGAAGTTTTGGAATGCAGTTGTCCAATTGGTAAGGCATACCCCTGCAGAATTAGCTATCGAACGATTAGGGCAAGTGTATGGTGTGAATCAAGCGGGTGGTTTGAGTGGGTTTAGTAAACGAGTTGGAAGAGATGTAAATTTGACACAGTATTACAATCAACATCCTATGTAATCATAATAATAATTTATTCTAACAAGTATGGATTTTAAGATATATAACTATTCCTCGGCAGCTCCGCAGGACCATTTTAGTCATCAATCATACTTAATAGTATACCATATTAACTAACTATTACCAAAACCATTTTCAAGTCGAAAAATGAACTGGCCACCTTTCGGCAATATTCGGATGAAATCCGAGTGCCTGCGTAGCAGGCACACACCATTATCTTTTCCAGTTGCATGAGTTGTTGTCTAAGCGCACCATATTTTCATAATAAAATAAATAGCCAATGTAAATTTAAATTACTCCTACATACAGTAATCGCCTTGTTAATAGGTCTAAACTATACTATGCTATCATGGGATTACTATATCCAGCAGCAACAACAAAATTAAAACATCTTCTCCTTACAAATTTCGAGAAGGGCTTCCTTGAAACCAAGTTTAATACCCACATGGCCTTCTGGCACATCGCAACATCCTGGATCAATGCGAATTAGGTGGCCGTTGCTCAATGTATTGGCCAACAATAGCTCACTCTCATCCCTCAGGGAATGCTCGCTTGTGCCACAACCAATTTCAATGATGCATACATTTTCGTTTTTATTCTTTCGTAACCAGTCCAGTAACTTCAACTCCTGCTTTCTTTTCCTTAGATAACATATATCTTCAGGTTGATCGGTTACATGGCTTATATTTGGTCGTAAAATTTTTGCGCATGATGGACACGTAGGTATGACGTCCATATTCAAGACACGTAAGCTTTCCTTGTCGAACTTGATGTTTCTCCACCAGCGATCACAGCTATTGTATTCTTTGTCCACCTTGGGTTTATTGAATTCATCAATGTGGTAGACCTCATTTTTCGCCCTTCGCTTGCATAAGTCAATGCATTGCAAGTAGTTTGTACTGCCATGGCACTCATAGATACTATCACGGTCAAACCCAGCACGTTCGAAGTAACCATCTATGTTGGATGTAAATACAAAGGTAGATGACTCGCGTTTCATGTTCTTCTGTTCACATATCTTTCGCACCAGATCATATCCTTCATGTGGCTTACACGTAGAAAACATGTGCATCATTCGCAAAATAAACCCCCAGCTAATTGCTAGGTCACCACCACGATCATCGTGAAAGTTGATGGTCTCCATTGGTATCTCTCTGTCACGGTAGCGGTAAAATCCTTTCGCTCCGCGGAAGTCGGGCAACCCACTGTCTACGCTCGCACCAGCTCCAGCTAGTATCAAAATTGAGGTAGCTTCCTTTATAACCGTTCGGGCTAAACGTATTGCTTCCACAGGCGAATGGTCTGGACTAACTCTTTCTAATGGCAACGTACTTGAAGGCAGAATCTCAGGCCTTGAGGACGCCATTATGTATGACTCGTCCAGGTGCGCGGTAAACCAGTGCATGCCTTCTTTATCGCATAGCCTTTGTATCCTGTTATTGCACGACGAACATAAATTGACCGTGTTTTTCTCTGTCTCTGTTATGAGCAGTACCTTGTTGCATCCATTGGCTCGGCAAACCGCCTCGAGCCTCTTTCGCTTTCGAGACATCTTTTCCAAACCCAAGAATTGCGTCTTTTACTTTTTGGACGACGGAGGACAGCCCAAAAGGGAGCCAAACTTTACCATACTGCCGATACTAATACCCGCCGAGGAGGAGAGGTTTAGAAGAGTAATGAAAAAAAAAAAAAAAAGGAAAAAAAAAAAAAAAAGAAAGGAAGAAGAAGAAGAAGAAGAAGCATGCTGCACCACGCTGCACGTCATCATCTTCTATCAGGCAGGTAAGGAAGAAAGAAAAGAAAAAAAGAAGAGGAATAATAATAATAATAATATAAAAAAAATATTATAGACTAGCTGCTAGCTGCTAGTATAGTAATAGTGTAACTAGGGCTACTACACAGTACTAATACTTATTCTTTATTAATAAAAAAATAAAAAAAAATACCACACATCATCACTGTGAAAACAAACAACTGAAACAAGGGATGGACTTAGGCTAAAGAAAGAAGAAGAAGAAGAATAAGAACAAAATGAACTATTATTATTGTAGTACATAGTAGTAGTCTGATAATGGTTTATTTTTATTATTAATTTATGATGATGATGATGCAATTATAATACAGTATTATATATTAGGAAAGTTCAATAAATTAATGACGAAGACAGTCTAAGTCCGTTCTTTGCTTAATAATCGACATCTTCTTCTTCTTTGTATTTTTTTCGTCCTAGTCCCGTCTTCTTTTTCTTTTTGACATTCCACCAGAGGAATAAATAGTAATGTTTTTTTTGGTTTTTTTGTCTCATTCACTTGCATCCACGAATTCAGTAGTAGGGCAGAAACCAAGAATTACTTTCGCAAGTCTATGTCATAAGTAGCACACGTCTTTTCGATTCCAACCCACAAATAAATGCGCAGAGACTAAGGCTCTACAACAACGTCCCTCTTGGCAGTTTCAGCTTTCATACCATCCAGTTCGAACGTCATTTCGCTGCTCTCCAGGGTCTTCAAGTTCAGGAGCACGACGCTTCTACTCTCGCTGAATTTCGGAATGGCAATTAGTCGCACCATCTGCCCGTTTTCACCCTTGATCAACCTATCGTCATATGAGTCCATATTACCACTGAAGAGTACATGAGGACAAAGTTTATCGTCCAGAACAAATGGATCGCGCTTATAGAAAGGATAACATGCCAAAGTATCCGGAGCTGTTGGAGCCAGGTGTTGCCATTCCAAAGTGCGTTGCAAAACATCTAGGTCGTTTGAAAAATTGCTAAATTTCTTAATATTTGAAACTGGCTGCCCACTGTGTCCTAAAAAGTTCACATTTTCCGCCTGGAAGCGATATGGATTTGTCACTGTATGAAAAGAATCTTTGTATCCGCTGGATCTTGGGAACAAGCAGTTATGCAATGGTTGTTGCGGCAGCGACAAATTTGATGGATCCGAGTCTCCTGGCATAACATCGATAGGGACGCTGCGAGCAATTTGTGCAAATATCGAGTCGGCCTCACGCAAAGGCGCCGCCATCAATTCTTGCTCCTCTCTTGAAATAGCTTTACGATCATCCCGTGGAGCAGGTTTCCTTATGGTATCGCCGACCACGATTACTCGTGAAATTTTTGACGAAGTATTCTGTGTCTCTGTTGGACTACCAACATGACCAGAAATGTAGTCGCATAACAAGTTTAACTGAAGCCGTTGAATGTCATCTTGCACCCCACCCAAGCTCATACCCGAAACGAAAAGGACCAACTGATCATCAGTCAAAGACGAATTGCCGTCAGCGTCCGTAATTTTCTGAGCAGTACTATCAGAGGAATGGCGACTGGGCATTCCAGCAAAACACATACCAGATACGTGAAGTTCACCAGTGCCAGTGATTGTGCCACAAACTCCAGCAACAACTCCACTTACCAATTCATCTACCGTGATGTCACACGATTCAGACAGTACCAATGTTACGCGACCACTTCCATCTTCCAAAATAAGAGAATCCTCCTCATTCGTGTAATTTGCTTTAGGCGGTGGAAGGCCTTGCAAAATAGCTTCGTTTGTGTACTCATCTAGCACGCATGGCTTGAGCTTCATATGCTTATACAAAGTTCCCGTGACCGCATACACCTCTTCACCCGCCTTTAGTTCAATCACTCGATCAACATATTTTGCTTGAGGAAATTTTGTTTTGGTTTGCTGCGATACTCGAGGCTGTAACGCTTCTAAGCGTTTGAAATAAAGATGAGAGAACTGGCGACGGAAGTTGTGACCCTTGACGGTAAACTTCGTAGATTTGGACAAGAATTTGTCATTGGATACACCTGTCCGCTCCACTATGAATGGTTCGTCTCCAGCAGGTTCGGAAAGGAGCACACTTGCCCCGTTCTCTTCTACATTTACATTGCTCGCTATCGCTGCCATTTTTACAGTACGTAAGGCTTTGTCTACCGGTAAGTGTGTTGACGAGAAGGGGCTGCGATGGGGAAGTAGACCATTCACTGTTGTCTTAAATATTATTTGCGCGCGCTCTAGTAGTAAGTTTGAAAAAAGAAAGAAGAAGAAGTGTTATTAGTTATTATTATTATTACACAGTATAAAAAGTTAAAGTAGTAGTACAGCATTAATTTATCCATTTTACATTAGCTATATAATAATAAGTAGCCATAAGCATTTGAAATTTCATCTTTTACTTCTTTCTAAATTTCATGGCTATCTTTATCTTTTTTTTTTTTCTGCTTTTTTTTTTTTTTTTATTTTATAACATAAATTATTTAATAATAATAAATCTTCTTATTATTCTTATTATTATTATTTACTACTACTACTACATTTTTCGAATTCAGAAGATGCTTTGGACGTCAACCAGGATCAGCTCGGCTTGCCCCACAAAACATCATACACAGCGAGTTCTAACTTTCACCGTTTCGATGACAAGATCTTCATCCAAAGTTGATCCTACAACTTCTGACGGGGCGAAGGACTCAGGAAGGCAATTTGACAAGGAAAATACAAATATTGCCTCGACAAGTCCGTCAAAGCAAGTGTTAAACAAGGCACAACATACTGCTTTGAATGACAAGTTGAAACGCCTTATACAGGAGGGTGAGTTGGAGTTGGAGGAAAGATGTGCCAACTTGACTTCCAAAGCAAATGTATATTGTACAAAAATTGAAAATGCTTTTGCTTTGCAAATAATGAGACTGCCAAAAAGTGTCCAAAGCTTGCCTCTTGAGGAGTTCAAAAACACATATGGTTTTAGCGTTAGTGCTGCAATTAAAAATATTGGAGGAACGAAAAGAAAAGCAGGAGCCATTGGCAACACTTACCAGGCGCCGGCAAAAGGGATTTTTGTGCCACAAACACCAAGTACTCGCACTGTCAACACCGCCCTTAGTAATTTTAGTGCTATAAAAACATCTTTTGTGCGTAGGCAACGACCAGGGAACATGCCTGACGGCAACAACAGTGCTTCAGCCAAAGATGACGCCCCAAAGATAGAGTTGGAATTAACCGATGCGATTACAGGCAAACAAATCAATGCAAGCGACCCCAACGCTGCAAAAGATTTAAATGATGAATCGAAGCGGGAGGTTCTTAACCATTTGTCATCTTTGCAAAATCAAATATCCGACTTGATGAAACAGTTCACTTAAAATATTGACGGGTTGTTTTAATGCTTATTTGATGATGCCGGTACAACACAATTCAGATAAATGAAAACGAACTCATGAAGTGTGGACAAAATAATTGGTGTATAATGTAATATGTACAACGCATTCTACTTTAAACACGAAAAATAGCCAATTCTGTTTTAATTTACATATTATACACTCACACGACTGACCATTTTAGTTTAGTTCGTACGTACGTATATTTACGACTAGGGTGTGCTTTCCGTGCCCGATTTATCGTAATGCCTTACTCTCGAACATGACCTTGGGCAAGCACAATATCTAAAGCACCCATCAATTTCAACATTTCTGTTTGTAATTTCACTTCCTCTTTCACCCTAGCATTCAGTTTAAAGATGAGATCATCTATTAATGGACTTTGCCCTAAAACGTCCGTATAAATACCTATCAACTCTGTACATACGCCAATGAGCAGTTTGCTATAGCGAGGATTTGTGATATACTTTATAAGGAACGACATAACGGGCTCTAATGTTACATCATCCCTGCCACTCAAAGCGACTGGCAACGTACCTCGAGCTACCAATTCGCTTAGCATGCTAGCAACAACAGCTGGTTGTTTAGTCGCTAATGCTGCATCCAATGCAGCTCGATGGTGGAATTGCTTAAGCAGCTTGTCGTACTTTTGTAGCTTTTTCTTCTTTTTAATTTCAACACGGAAATCATCATGGCTAGCTTTTGCATTTTTGCCACGAGAAAAAAACTTGAACGTGCCTCCAAAAATGCGTGGGGATCCATTAACATTTCTCTTCAAGCGGCCTATACTTTCTAGCAAAGCTTCTTCTTCGCTCATTTTTTGAGTAAAATCCTCTATCTCTTGCCCCATCTTTAGATCGCGCTTTCGAATTGATAATGTGCCATCGTTCATGCCTACCACAAGTCTGCCATTGTTGGGAGAAACGCCCAGTGCCAATATTGGTTTTTCGTATTTTAATCCATGTGCGACTTGATATGTTTTTGCGTCATAAATCTTCACATGCCCATCTAGACCTGCCGATAAAATTCTATTCTCAGTGCCATCTAAGCACAGACTTGTAATAGTTTTCTGGTGATTCGACCACGTACGCACAAGCCGTCCTCCACCCAATATATCCCACACCTTAATTTCATTTCCACCGGCACTAAGTAGCAAACCTCCTCCAGGCATACATAGTACAGCATTCACAGGGTCTCCATGCTTCATGGTGACCACTGGACTTTGAGAAGACCTAATGTCCCATAGATTTATCACTCCATCCATACCTCCAGTTATCCACGTATCTAAGTTTGTAGGGTTGCCTGACGCACAGCGAACATAATCGCTATGCCCTTCAAATACAGCTGTGCACTTGCCACTAGCAATATCCCAATACCTTGCAGTGTTATCGTCGGAGCAGCTAAAGATATTTTTCTTCGTCTTTGCCCATTTTACAACTTGCACAGGCCTTTTGTGACCCTCCAGAATGCGCAGTTGTGCTTTTGTATCTGTTTGAAAAATTTTGACCACTGGTATTTTGCAGCCTGCAGCGAGCAACTTTCCGTCACTACGAAGCGTCCCCGAATACGCCACGTCCTGAAATCTGCTGAAGATTTTTGACGCAGCGTTTTTCCTGCAAGAGTAAATATGAACACGTGTCGATGACGTGACCACAAAATCGTATGGAATATTTGGGCAAAAATCAATTGCAGTCACAGGACCCGTCTTTCTCTCAACAACAGGATTTTTAAACTTCTTCCAGTACCGCATCTCTGCCGTGTCCCTCGCGGCCAGGCGTGGAAAGCGCTGCGTTTCCGTCGCTTTGTATTCATTTGGATCAGCACGCAGAGCGGTTACACTCATATTGCGAGAGGAAAGAGAGCAGGACAAACGATCAAATAAGAAAGCAAGCAAAGGTTAATGCTTCTCTACCAAATTTAGCAATCTGAACGCAACGGAATACCGTGGTTAACGAATGCGCGGAACCCCAGGACAAAGCTCAGGCGAGTGGATGGTCACCAAAAAAGGAGGAAGAAAAAAGAATGGTCCAGATTTTGTAGTATATCAAGTACATCTCTCTATATTTATTTCTATGACAATGTTGTGTGCACCTATTATGCACGCCGTAGATTTGTAGATTTCATGACGAGAATAATCAGTGTTGAATACCAGCAATGTATTTTTATGGAACTCCATTTAAGGTTAAAAACTAAGACCTTTCACCCGTAATAAATAATTTAATTGATCCGTACTTATTATCTGGAAAATTATACTACATACCTTAACCAGATAAAATATTTCAATCCTTCTCTCTATTGCTTTCTTCTAATTATTATTACACTCTGTACCACAACAACTTTACACGAAAATTGTTGTTGTTTTTGTTGTTTATTATTATATTATTATTATTATTTTTATTATAATTATATATATATTATTGAAATTATTTATTTTATTTTATTAATACATAATAAATTTCAACAATCTCATCAACGATCCCAAGGACAGCTAGGACATGCCAAACAGCTCGCGGCTGTTTTTCTGAATACCCCAGCGGAAACTAGTCGGAATGGACGAGGGATCGAATTTTGAGGATCAAGCACAGTTTACTGAGGGGCATGCCGAGGTAGGAAGCGCGTCACATGCTGAAAAACAGGAGCCGGTCGTCGAAACTCCGACTATGGATGGGGCAAGCGAGTCTTACGCCTATGACGAGTCACAAGCGACCGAGTACGCATATCCTTCGTATGAAGACATAGAATATGAGCTGAGACAGTACAAAGACTATGCTGACCAATTAAACAATGCAATTGAGCAACGTGATCGACAAATTAACCAGCAGCAGCACCAAATGAAGACTTTGAAAGTTGAAAATCGAAAATTGAAAACGAAGGTTGAGAAGTTTGAGCGGATTTTGAGGGCGAAAGAGCGAAGCTTCAAACGCGAGAAAACAGACTTACAAAGGGAAAACAACAATTTGGCAAAACAGCTGAAAATACTGGAGATGGAAGTTCTGAATTTTATGCGGGCACAGGGCATCGAAGAAGGAGAGTCGTTTAGCGAGGAGGAGGATGAAGATGACCACTACAGCCATATGCAAGGAAGCACAGACGTGGAAGAGTTCGATGGCCAACATGAGACGTTTGAAATATGCGTAATCTGTAGCAAAGCTGTTGGATCTTGTGTACATACAAAGCAGTCGGCGGCGTACGCCCCTCCAGCAACATTTCGTTCAGCGGACAAAGTGCAGGAAACTACATCGTATACTTACTCGAGCCCAACAGAGGATGGCTTACGCCTCGAGTCTTCAACACATTTTCCCAGCCATCCCAATGATGGTGAAATGCCACCAGACGCATCGCCACAAAAAATGCCTACTGATGATTTTGAACAACATTCTAGCAAAGCAAACGATGTATTGAAGGACAATGCGCAACCACCGGATTGTTCCGATGGCAGCCTGGGTAAACAGGCAGAGTTGAAAAGGACCAACAGGGTTGCTGCGTGGGAGGAAAATCCTGACAAGGAAGTTAATACCCATGGGAGCTCAGATAAAAATGTTAACGCGGAAGCGTCTGACATTACTGCAATAGAAAAAATGCAGGATAAAGCGAAGCAAATGGGCATCAAACCTGGAACCTTAAAGGCGAGAGTATCAAAGACTGATACAGTTGAGGAAGTATTTACAAAGGCTTTTGCTCAAGAACATAATAATCACAAGAATTCAAAGCCACCAGTTACTGAGCAGGAAGATATAAAGGAAACACGTCTGGAGAAAAAGACTATTCCGCCCCCACAATTAGAAAGTGCCAGCGTTCAAGCAAAACCCATACGGCGCGGCAGAGGAAAACGTACAGATAAATCCATAACGAAAAGCAGTAGGCGCGGAAAAAAGTATCTGATAAAGAGTGAACAAAATAAAAGCTTATCCAACTTGAAAGCACCAACCGCTGTTGTTAATCGACTGCCCCAACATTTACGGAGGGTCATCCGAAATAAAAGCAAAAAAAATATGTCAGTAATCTAGTTTTTGAAAGTGCATACACACATATATTAGCAACCTTTGATGAATCCCGAAAAGGACGCTCTTAAGACACATATATTTAGGTTATTATAAAGTATTTCAACATGAAATTGTGTGGATATATACGTATTATATATGATATTATCAAAGTTTTATATGAACCGCACACAATACGCACACATCAAATTACATTTTTTTCTTTTTATATATTTAATAATAAATATATTTTGTTATGCTCTCCACAGATAGGGCCTTGAGACCTTAAAGTCAAAGTCGCGTCGACATCGATCTTAATGCCTATTTAAAGTTCACTCACTTGGATTTGCACCATCTACCTTTACCAAAACATAGCCATGTGCACGTCTACACATGTTCTATATTTCTAACCGGGCTATTGTTCCAATAAAACTGGTAAGCGATCATATACTTATTTAGTTTACAAGCCCATTTCAAAACCAAGGCCAAATTTAGCGTCAGACTCAATGTTATTGAAGTCAAGAGCGGTTTGTAGCGTAAGGGTTGCGCCACCGTCAAGTTTTTGGGCGACCTTGAACTGTCCGACACCATTCTGGTTCACACCGAATTTGGTTGTCATAGAACTGTTGTTCTTGAACTCTGCGCCAACAAGTAGGTTGACTGATCTGGATTTCAAGCTATCGCCTTTGCCTTGGCTGAACATGCAACCCCACGATGTGGTCGAGTTAACGTTATGGAAAAAACTTGCACTTAAGTCATTTGATTTTCCTGGGTTGCCAATCGTCGTGCAAAACTCGAAGTCACCAGTTTTGTATGCGGCTTTCACTTCATAGTCGGACATGCCACTCTTGCCGCCATCACCGCCAAATACGGATGGCACGAAGGAACTGATTGAGGCGCCTAAGGAAAAGTTGTCCATGGTGAAACCAATGTCGGATTCCATTGCCAAGCAGTCATCGTCGCCGTTCTTGCCAAGGAAATCCATGGTGTGGTTGACAACGAATTGATCTTGGGAAAATTCAAAACCAAACTTTGCGGCTTCGTTGTTTTTCTTTCCAGAGCACCACTTCTCGGTTCCCATGGTGTAGCTTGCATTGAGGTTCAAGCCATCAAGGAAGGAGGCTGGGGTATCAGCTTCAACAACAAATTTACCGTCACTGACAATGTCAATCTTCGAGAAGTTGATTCCGCCTTGCTTGAACTTGGCGTTCAATTTGGTGCTCTTGCCAAGCTTCGTTTCACTCTTCAAGGAGACGCCACTTGAAGTTTTGGCTTTCAAAGTGAAAGTTTTATCTTGGTTGAAGGCTTTCTTGCCCAAGAAATCATCGGCTTTCTTATCGATATCTGAGTATGACATGTTTTGTGCTTTTTGTTTTTTTTTTGTTCTTGTTGCGGTTGCGTTTCTCGGTCTTTTGTGAAGATGGTTCGTGTAGACAGACTGTACTGTGTGTTCGCGTTGGGGGCAGCGTGACGGTACACGTGGATAGTGTTCGCTGGTCTCCTTTCTCCTTACAGTTATTTCTCCTTTTACTTCGTACGGTCGGAAGATCCAATCCCAATAGTACTCCATCGTACTACGTACTGTTGTTGTTCGACGGGGAAAAGGCAAACATTCAAAACGACGGACAAAGGCAAAAAAGAACGATCGAGGTAGATCTATGTCAGCGGCAAACATAACGACAGACAAAGGCAACATTTGCGATAGTCGCAGCAGCATGGTTTACTATCTTTTTCTTCTCTTCTTTTTTCCCGGAGAAGTCCTTGGAGGAGATGCAGTTTATCCTTTCCAATGCTACACCCCTGCTAAAATTTCAAACAAGCTTTGCGCACCGGATTGGGTGCTCTCTTCGGCCGGATAGGTGGTGTTCGTTCGATGCCATCGATTTCGGAAATATTTGATAGGATATGCATCCCCCAATGCACTCTAGAGGGAAAGATAAACTATTGATCTACAGTTTAAATTCCGGCGCATCTTATGAGTAGGGAGTAAGAAGACTGGGCATATCGTTTCAACCCCCTCAGGAGTGACGTAATCGCTAGAGTAAGAGTACGTACGTACGTGTAATTAGCGCAGCCAAGGCCAGTGTAAAAAAAGAAAAGAAAACAAAGGAGAGAGAGAGAGAGCGCTGGCACAGCTAATTCAAGTGGCCCAGAGCTACCTTCGAGTCGGTTTAGAATTAGGGTTACATGTGGACCCTCAGGTAGGCGCTCGTTCGGTACGACGTACCGTAGACGATAAGAGGGTAGACTTCCACTATGACATGTCTGTCTCCCTATCAAGCAAGAGCAACACATGGCAACTTGTACATCACATTCATAATGCGTAGATGGATGGACTCAACGAATATGGACGGGCCTTGCTTGTTTTGCGTACACATCATCAAAATGGCCCGAACCTATACTTGGTAGTATATCGCCAAATTCATTCATTACCATCAATTAAAATAAATAACAGTCCCCTATTCTTCCTCCTTCTATTCTCTTCCTTCTTCTTCTTCTTCCACACCTTCCTCCTTCGCCAATTCGCGACGCCTGCCTCTTGACACACGCGGTAGTCCAGCTTCAAGCTCAACCTGGCAGTTTGTGTGTGTGTGTGTGTACCTGCAAAACATCAACACTGCAAGCCACAGTATGATATAAAGCCTGCGTTTCCAAGTACCAAAAAGAACGATACTCCCCGATCTGAACCCGAATGTCCATTCCTAGACGCGCGCGACTTTTTGGACAACCAACAAAATTGCAACGAGATGCTGTGGTAGGTGGCCAGGATATCATATACACAAAACTAGAGCTTTCAAACATTCCAGGACCAGGATACGCATTTACAGACACGACGCACTTGTTTCGACATGCTTATAAGAAAAAGAAGGCAGCTGGTTCCTACCTAAGCCGCGCCGAAAGACTTGCGACTCCTCAAGCAAATGCAAAATTGAGGTTAAAATCGGAGCATTTTAGAAGAAAATATTTGCACGATGGGATAGAAGAATTGCGGAGGTTGCTTGCCAAGGATAATAAACTCTTACGATCTTTTCGGCGTGTAGATTTGCAAGAAAACTCACAAAATGCAGCATCGACGGGCACACAGTCTCACAGAACAGGTAAGTCAATCTATTAGAACAGATCGCACTGGAACTAGAAGCCTAACCCGGTCATTTCCAATTCCAAACAATTAGGACACGTATCAAGAGCGGGATTCATGTCTATTTTATCTGAAATGCACATTTATGATGATGCAAAACGATTCTGCCTCTACGCATCGTCTGCAAAATTCGACCAGCTTACCTCTTCATCATCATTTTATTACGTACCATTTGTAAAGCGAATATATAAGCCCATTTACTCTCGGAGCATCAACAAATTCTGTAGGCATATACAAAATGAAGATGAAATTAAAGATATCTTGGTTTATCTTTCAACAAATGATTTTCATGATGATGGACAATTACCAATGAATGTTTTAAAGGAAGACTTATGTACATACAAAGATGGAAAAATTGGCAATAAATTTAGCACAGTAGAAATGACATCAATGCTGGAAAGTAACCGGTGTGGCGTTACCAAATATGTAGACTACCACCAGCTTTGCGAACACGTACGCGCAGCGTACAAGGTGAGAGAAAAAGCGAAACGAAGGAACAAAATATCGGCCATTGAAGACAAGCTAGCGGGTGATATAGAGCCAGGGAATAGTAGTGTTTCAAACAATTTACTTTTTAATCTAAAATCACCAGTTCTTCATACGAACGAGGAAGAGCAAATTTCCAGACGCGGAGGAAGCCGGCCAGTGAGCGCCAGTTGGGCCAGAAGAAAATCCATCGAAATACCTAAATTAGATTTTCAGAAATTCGACGAAGAAAGAAATAAAGCTAATCTGATGAAGACGCCGTCAGCAGAAAATTCAACGCTTCAAAAATCAGCCGAAATTTCTGCGGGGAATAAAAGGAGTCAATCGCCCCGAAGTGTTGCACGCCCATGGTCAGCTTACAGGCCGCATCACATGTCTTTTAATCTTGGCTCACAGCACCAAGATGACTGCAGAGCCAAAAAAAAATTAATCGAATCCATATTTCATGACTTCAAAAATGCACCACGTCGAAAAAAACCAGAAGATCTTCAAAGAGTCGTTGATGCGACCCCACGGTATACTACAGAAGACATTATTCGAAGTGCAAAAAATGGAAATTCCTTCACTTTTGGTGCATGTTATCCCTGGAGCAAAGAACGACCACAAACCTCAAATAGGCACCACGTAAAGTTCAAAGATTTATCATGTTATCGCAAAAAGCAAGGTGTGAAGCCATATTTAGTACACAAAAAATTGACCAAGGAGTGGTACGAGACCCAAAAATGGATTTAACTTGCCAAGATAGATTGATCTTGTGGGGGAATTGCCTGACAATCGCAGTCACCGCGTGTGCGTCAAAGTAAAGCTTGCTTGCATATGTCATATATGATTTCATATTCAATTTTTTTTTCACTCAGCAAAAGGTCCATGCTTCATTTGCTTAATCACAAAACTATCTGTAACTTTGCTGGTTGGATTTTCGATATGCGAATACTGCAAATGCGTATCGTTGTATACCATTATGCGCCCATAGGCGCCCCCAGTTCCATGGACTCGACACCATTCTGCAACGCTCGACGCACACCCCTTTAAAGAATTGCTGCCAGCCACACCGGGAACTCCACCATTTCCCTCGGTTATGTGCACCGTACCTTTTGGATTTTCGTACGATTTGATAGCTTTCCCACTACTATCTTTACATATGTCACCATTGCAAATTGGCCATGTTGATGCGTAGTCGTGTACATGCCCAGCATCATACACATCGACTCCGTAGCGTTTAAGTAATGGCAACAATTTACTTTGTTGGGTATTTAACCAGTCGCCAACTGGCTTGTCATTGCATACTTCTTTAGAGTTTGCTGCTGTACACATCAAAGACACAAAATCGTGGCCGCTTGTAGAAAACTTCTCATGACCATCTCCTAAGAAAAATGTACTGCTCGCGTTAAGGTTTGCTTGCATTAGAGGGTGATACATTGGAAAATGGGATGATGCAAAAATCCATGGTGATTCTGCACGGTTGACACTCGCTAGATCTTTCTCAAGCCATTGCAGCTGCCCATCGTCCAGATTATTTAGATCTAAGCCAACTATATGAATCAAACCGAGTGTAAGGCTAAAATAGCGCGAAGTTTTGGAAGGTACTTTAGAGTTAAATCCAAGGCCAAATAGAGTGGCTTTCGATAAAAAATCTCCAAGGACGCTTGTTGCTGTGCTTCTAATATCATCAGTACCTAACGTTTCGCCGAAAGTCATGTTAATGTAGCGTTCATAGTGATCACCGTCGTTTGCTTCATGGTTTCCAATTATGGGTATCCATGGACACTGTGAAAGTGTGCCCTGGTACACATTCATGTATGCATCTCCTCGTTTGTCTCCAGCGCCACCCAAATCATATGCATGATCACCCATGTGGACAATGAAATCGATATCTCCGTTTGCACAATCGTGTCGAAGATTTGCCATGGCATTGTGTTTACTGTGGCCCATGTCTCCATAAATTGCAAACTTTGGTTGTTTCGTATCGATGCCACGAAATGAAAAAAGCTGTGAGAATGATGATGATGCACTGCGTACTTTATAAAAGTACTTTTTTCCTGCTTTGAGGCCAGAAAACTTGATAAAGTGTAAACTATAGGAAATACCCTCGTCTTTGGACAACTTTTTGTAGTGGTGAGTGACTCCTTTGACAAGCGTGAGTTTGTCCTTATTGTCTCCAAAGTAAGCAACAGGAGGTTCGCCAGATGTCGGCACACTACTCTCGCGAGTAACAAAGCTAGCCACAACAGATTCAGCATCTGCAACTTGCAAATTGACCTGTTCTGGAACTTGTAATGGTGCCAAACAGTACTGCGTATGGTTGTATCCACGAACAGGCGTTCTGCAATAGCACCAAGGTCCAGCATATGAGTTTGTGACCACGTCCACAGTGCAGCCGTCACATTCAAAATGACCCGCGCTCCCACCTGGCATAGCACATGATGAACCAGCATTAGAAGGTGGCTTGTTGTTGATCCATTTTGAATTCATTTCTGCTTGGATACTTGCATTTGGCATGGCATTCCATGGTAGGCAGCTGTCTTCGCACGTTTTAGTGTTTACTATCCAAGTGGACATCAAATAGTCGTAGACGTCCGCGTTGACAACATTCCATATTGCATTGCATAGGAAGTAAAAGATAAATGTATGAAAGCGAGGCATTCTTGAGTCGTATTGATGGGATTCAGTTTAATTTGCTTTTCTTTTTTTGCGACCCATGGCATGTTTCACTTGTTGGGTTGGGGTGCTGCAAATTGAAGAAGAGTAGTAGAGAGAGAGAAGATTTTTTTTTCACAAGAAGGAATAATATTTTAGAACTAAGTATTATTAGACTAGTTTATCATCACTCCCCCCACTCCATACCACCACCACACCAAGAAGAAGAGGTGTTGTAGTTAAATTTTTAATAATACTACTACATACATAATAAATAAATAAAAAAATTAATAATAATAGTAATAATAATAAAATATTATATAGATAATAATAAAAAATGTAAATAATTAATTATTTACATTTTTTATTATTATCTATATAATATTTTATTATTATTACTATTATTATTAATTTTTTTATTTATTTATTATGTATGTAGTAGTATTATTAAAAATTTAACTACAACACCTCTTCTTCTTGGTGTGGTGGTGGTATGGAGTGGGGGGAGTGATGATAAACTAGTCTAATAATACTTAGTTCTAAAATATTATTCCTTCTTGTGAAAAAAAAATCTTCTCTCTCTCTACTACTCTTCTTCAATTTGCAGCACCCCAACCCAACAAGTGAAACATGCCATGGGTCGCAAAAAAAGAAAAGCAAATTAAACTGAATCCCATCAATACGACTCAAGAATGCCTCGCTTTCATACATTTATCTTTTACTTCCTATGCAATGCAATATGGAATGTTGTCAACGCGGACGTCTACGACTATTTGATGTCCACTTGGATAGTAAACACTAAAACGTGCGAAGACAGCTGCCTACCATGGAATGCCATGCCAAATGCAAGTATCCAAGCAGAAATGAATTCAAAATGGATCAACAACAAGCCACCTTCTAATGCTGGTTCATCATGTGCTATGCCAGGTGGGAGCGCGGGTCATTTTGAATGTGACGGCTGCACTGTGGACGTGGTCACAAACTCATATGCTGGACCTTGGTGCTATTGCAGAACGCCTGTTCGTGGATACAACCATACGCAGTACTGTTTGGCACCATTACAAGTTCCAGAACAGGTCAATTTGCAAGTTGCAGATGCTGAATCTGTTGTGGCTAGCTTTGTTACTCGCGAGAGTAGTGTGCCGACATCTGGCGAACCTCCTGTTGCTTACTTTGGAGACAATAAGGACAAACTCACGCTTGTCAAAGGAGTCACTCACCACTACAAAAAGTTGTCCAAAGACGAGGGTATTTCCTATAGTTTACACTTTATCAAGTTTTCTGGCCTCAAAGCAGGAAAAAAGTACTTTTATAAAGTACGCAGTGCATCATCATCATTCTCACAGCTTTTTTCATTTCGTGGCATCGATACGAAACAACCAAAGTTTGCAATTTATGGAGACATGGGCCACAGTAAACACAATGCCATGGCAAATCTTCGACACGATTGTGCAAACGGAGATATCGATTTCATTGTCCACATGGGTGATCATGCATATGATTTGGGTGGCGCTGGAGACAAACGAGGAGATGCATACATGAATGTGTACCAGGGCACACTTTCACAGTGTCCATGGATACCCATAATTGGAAACCATGAAGCAAACGACGGTGATCACTATGAACGCTACATTAACATGACTTTCGGCGAAACGTTAGGTACTGATGATATTAGAAGCACAGCAACAAGCGTCCTTGGAGATTTTTTATCGAAAGCCACTCTATTTGGCCTTGGATTTAACTCTAAAGTACCTTCCAAAACTTCGCGCTATTTTAGCCTTACACTCGGTTTGATTCATATAGTTGGCTTAGATCTAAATAATCTGGACGATGGGCAGCTGCAATGGCTTGAGAAAGATCTAGCGAGTGTCAACCGTGCAGAATCACCATGGATTTTTGCATCATCCCATTTTCCAATGTATCACCCTCTAATGCAAGCAAACCTTAACGCGAGCAGTACATTTTTCTTAGGAGATGGTCATGAGAAGTTTTCTACAAGCGGCCACGATTTTGTGTCTTTGATGTGTACAGCAGCAAACTCTAAAGAAGTATGCAATGACAAGCCAGTTGGCGACTGGTTAAATACCCAACAAAGTAAATTGTTGCCATTACTTAAACGCTACGGAGTCGATGTGTATGATGCTGGGCATGTACACGACTACGCATCAACATGGCCAATTTGCAATGGTGACATATGTAAAGATAGTAGTGGGAAAGCTATCAAATCGTACGAAAATCCAAAAGGTACGGTGCACATAACCGAGGGAAATGGTGGAGTTCCCGGTGTGGCTGGCAGCAATTCTTTAAAGGGGTGTGCGTCGAGCGTTGCAGAATGGTGTCGAGTCCATGGAACTGGGGGCGCCTATGGGCGCATAATGGTATACAACGATACGCATTTGCAGTATTCGCATATCGAAAATCCAACCAGCAAAGTTACAGATAGTTTTGTGATTAAGCAAATGAAGCATGGACCTTTTGCTGAGTGAAAAAAAAATTGAATATGAAATCATATATGACATATGCAAGCAAGCTTTACTTTGACGCACACGCGGTGACTGCGATTGTCAGGCAATTCCCCCACAAGATCAATCTATCTTGGCAAGTTAAATCCATTTTTGGGTCTCGTACCACTCCTTGGTCAATTTTTTGTGTACTAAATATGGCTTCACACCTTGCTTTTTGCGATAACATGATAAATCTTTGAACTTTACGTGGTGCCTATTTGAGGTTTGTGGTCGTTCTTTGCTCCAGGGATAACATGCACCAAAAGTGAAGGAATTTCCATTTTTTGCACTTCGAATAATGTCTTCTGTAGTATACCGTGGGGTCGCATCAACGACTCTTTGAAGATCTTCTGGTTTTTTTCGACGTGGTGCATTTTTGAAGTCATGAAATATGGATTCGATTAATTTTTTTTTGGCTCTGCAGTCATCTTGGTGCTGTGAGCCAAGATTAAAAGACATGTGATGCGGCCTGTAAGCTGACCATGGGCGTGCAACACTTCGGGGCGATTGACTCCTTTTATTCCCCGCAGAAATTTCGGCTGATTTTTGAAGCGTTGAATTTTCTGCTGACGGCGTCTTCATCAGATTAGCTTTATTTCTTTCTTCGTCGAATTTCTGAAAATCTAATTTAGGTATTTCGATGGATTTTCTTCTGGCCCAACTGGCGCTCACTGGCCGGCTTCCTCCGCGTCTGGAAATTTGCTCTTCCTCGTTCGTATGAAGAACTGGTGATTTTAGATTAAAAAGTAAATTGTTTGAAACACTACTATTCCCTGGCTCTATATCACCCGCTAGCTTGTCTTCAATGGCCGATATTTTGTTCCTTCGTTTCGCTTTTTCTCTCACCTTGTACGCTGCGCGTACGTGTTCGCAAAGCTGGTGGTAGTCTACATATTTGGTAACGCCACACCGGTTACTTTCCAGCATTGATGTCATTTCTACTGTGCTAAATTTATTGCCAATTTTTCCATCTTTGTATGTACATAAGTCTTCCTTTAAAACATTCATTGGTAATTGTCCATCATCATGAAAATCATTTGTTGAAAGATAAACCAAGATATCTTTAATTTCATCTTCATTTTGTATATGCCTACAGAATTTGTTGATGCTCCGAGAGTAAATGGGCTTATATATTCGCTTTACAAATGGTACGTAATAAAATGATGATGAAGAGGTAAGCTGGTCGAATTTTGCAGACGATGCGTAGAGGCAGAATCGTTTTGCATCATCATAAATGTGCATTTCAGATAAAATAGACATGAATCCCGCTCTTGATACGTGTCCTAATTGTTTGGAATTGGAAATGACCGGGTTAGGCTTCTAGTTCCAGTGCGATCTGTTCTAATAGATTGACTTACCTGTTCTGTGAGACTGTGTGCCCGTCGATGCTGCATTTTGTGAGTTTTCTTGCAAATCTACACGCCGAAAAGATCGTAAGAGTTTATTATCCTTGGCAAGCAACCTCCGCAATTCTTCTATCCCATCGTGCAAATATTTTCTTCTAAAATGCTCCGATTTTAACCTCAATTTTGCATTTGCTTGAGGAGTCGCAAGTCTTTCGGCGCGGCTTAGGTAGGAACCAGCTGCCTTCTTTTTCTTATAAGCATGTCGAAACAAGTGCGTCGTGTCTGTAAATGCGTATCCTGGTCCTGGAATGTTTGAAAGCTCTAGTTTTGTGTATATGATATCCTGGCCACCTACCACAGCATCTCGTTGCAATTTTGTTGGTTGTCCAAAAAGTCGCGCGCGTCTAGGAATGGACATTCGGGTTCAGATCGGGGAGTATCGTTCTTTTTGGTACTTGGAAACGCAGGCTTTATATCATACTGTGGCTTGCAGTGTTGATGTTTTGCAGGTACACACACACACACACAAACTGCCAGGTTGAGCTTGAAGCTGGACTACCGCGTGTGTCAAGAGGCAGGCGTCGCGAATTGGCGAAGGAGGAAGGTGTGGAAGAAGAAGAAGAAGGAAGAGAATAGAAGGAGGAAGAATAGGGGACTGTTATTTATTTTAATTGATGGTAATGAATGAATTTGGCGATATACTACCAAGTATAGGTTCGGGCCATTTTGATGATGTGTACGCAAAACAAGCAAGGCCCGTCCATATTCGTTGAGTCCATCCATCTACGCATTATGAATGTGATGTACAAGTTGCCATGTGTTGCTCTTGCTTGATAGGGAGACAGACATGTCATAGTGGAAGTCTACCCTCTTATCGTCTACGGTACGTCGTACCGAACGAGCGCCTACCTGAGGGTCCACATGTAACCCTAATTCTAAACCGACTCGAAGGTAGCTCTGGGCCACTTGAATTAGCTGTGCCAGCGCTCTCTCTCTCTCTCCTTTGTTTTCTTTTCTTTTTTTACACTGGCCTTGGCTGCGCTAATTACACGTACGTACGTACTCTTACTCTAGCGATTACGTCACTCCTGAGGGGGTTGAAACGATATGCCCAGTCTTCTTACTCCCTACTCATAAGATGCGCCGGAATTTAAACTGTAGATCAATAGTTTATCTTTCCCTCTAGAGTGCATTGGGGGATGCATATCCTATCAAATATTTCCGAAATCGATGGCATCGAACGAACACCACCTATCCGGCCGAAGAGAGCACCCAATCCGGTGCGCAAAGCTTGTTTGAAATTTTAGCAGGGGTGTAGCATTGGAAAGGATAAACTGCATCTCCTCCAAGGACTTCTCCGGGAAAAAAGAAGAGAAGAAAAAGATAGTAAACCATGCTGCTGCGACTATCGCAAATGTTGCCTTTGTCTGTCGTTATGTTTGCCGCTGACATAGATCTACCTCGATCGTTCTTTTTTGCCTTTGTCCGTCGTTTTGAATGTTTGCCTTTTCCCCGTCGAACAACAACAGTACGTAGTACGATGGAGTACTATTGGGATTGGATCTTCCGACCGTACGAAGTAAAAGGAGAAATAACTGTAAGGAGAAAGGAGACCAGCGAACACTATCCACGTGTACCGTCACGCTGCCCCCAACGCGAACACACAGTACAGTCTGTCTACACGAACCATCTTCACAAAAGACCGAGAAACGCAACCGCAACAAGAACAAAAAAAAAACAAAAAGCACAAAACATGTCATACTCAGATATCGATAAGAAAGCCGATGATTTCTTGGGCAAGAAAGCCTTCAACCAAGATAAAACTTTCACTTTGAAAGCCAAAACTTCAAGTGGCGTCTCCTTGAAGAGTGAAACGAAGCTTGGCAAGAGCACCAAATTGAACGCCAAGTTCAAGCAAGGCGGAATCAACTTCTCGAAGATTGACATTGTCAGTGACGGTAAATTTGTTGTTGAAGCTGATACCCCAGCCTCCTTCCTTGATGGCTTGAACCTCAATGCAAGCTACACCATGGGAACCGAGAAGTGGTGCTCTGGAAAGAAAAACAACGAAGCCGCAAAGTTTGGTTTTGAATTTTCCCAAGATCAATTCGTTGTCAACCACACCATGGATTTCCTTGGCAAGAACGGCGACGATGACTGCTTGGCAATGGAATCCGACATTGGTTTCACCATGGACAACTTTTCCTTAGGCGCCTCAATCAGTTCCTTCGTGCCATCCGTATTTGGCGGTGATGGCGGCAAGAGTGGCATGTCCGACTATGAAGTGAAAGCCGCATACAAAACTGGTGACTTCGAGTTTTGCACGACGATTGGCAACCCAGGAAAATCAAATGACTTAAGTGCAAGTTTTTTCCATAACGTTAACTCGACCACATCGTGGGGTTGCATGTTCAGCCAAGGCAAAGGCGATAGCTTGAAATCCAGATCAGTCAACCTACTTGTTGGCGCAGAGTTCAAGAACAACAGTTCTATGACAACCAAATTCGGTGTGAACCAGAATGGTGTCGGACAGTTCAAGGTCGCCCAAAAACTTGACGGTGGCGCAACCCTTACGCTACAAACCGCTCTTGACTTCAATAACATTGAGTCTGACGCTAAATTTGGCCTTGGTTTTGAAATGGGCTTGTAAACTAAATAAGTATATGATCGCTTACCAGTTTTATTGGAACAATAGCCCGGTTAGAAATATAGAACATGTGTAGACGTGCACATGGCTATGTTTTGGTAAAGGTAGATGGTGCAAATCCAAGTGAGTGAACTTTAAATAGGCATTAAGATCGATGTCGACGCGACTTTGACTTTAAGGTCTCAAGGCCCTATCTGTGGAGAGCATAACAAAATATATTTATTATTAAATATATAAAAAGAAAAAAATGTAATTTGATGTGTGCGTATTGTGTGCGGTTCATATAAAACTTTGATAATATCATATATAATACGTATATATCCACACAATTTCATGTTGAAATACTTTATAATAACCTAAATATATGTGTCTTAAGAGCGTCCTTTTCGGGATTCATCAAAGGTTGCTAATATATGTGTGTATGCACTTTCAAAAACTAGATTACTGACATATTTTTTTTGCTTTTATTTCGGATGACCCTCCGTAAATGTTGGGGCAGTCGATTAACAACAGCGGTTGGTGCTTTCAAGTTGGATAAGCTTTTATTTTGTTCACTCTTTATCAGATACTTTTTTCCGCGCCTACTGCTTTTCGTTATGGATTTATCTGTACGTTTTCCTCTGCCGCGCCGTATGGGTTTTGCTTGAACGCTGGCACTTTCTAATTGTGGGGGCGGAATAGTCTTTTTCTCCAGACGTGTTTCCTTTATATCTTCCTGCTCAGTAACTGGTGGCTTTGAATTCTTGTGATTATTATGTTCTTGAGCAAAAGCCTTTGTAAATACTTCCTCAACTGTATCAGTCTTTGATACTCTCGCCTTTAAGGTTCCAGGTTTGATGCCCATTTGCTTCGCTTTATCCTGCATTTTTTCTATTGCAGTAATGTCAGACGCTTCCGCGTTAACATTTTTATCTGAGCTCCCATGGGTATTAACTTCCTTGTCAGGATTTTCCTCCCACGCAGCAACCCTGTTGGTCCTTTTCAACTCTGCCTGTTTACCCAGGCTGCCATCGGAACAATCCGGTGGTTGCGCATTGTCCTTCAATACATCGTTTGCTTTGCTAGAATGTTGTTCAAAATCATCAGTAGGCATTTTTTGTGGCGATGCGTCTGGTGGCATTTCACCATCATTGGGATGGCTGGGAAAATGTGTTGAAGACTCGAGGCGTAAGCCATCCTCTGTTGGGCTCGAGTAAGTATACGATGTAGTTTCCTGCACTTTGTCCGCTGAACGAAATGTTGCTGGAGGGGCGTACGCCGCCGACTGCTTTGTATGTACACAAGATCCAACAGCTTTGCTACAGATTACGCATATTTCAAACGTCTCATGTTGGCCATCGAACTCTTCCACGTCTGTGCTTCCTTGCATATGGCTGTAGTGGTCATCTTCATCCTCCTCCTCGCTAAACGACTCTCCTTCTTCGATGCCCTGTGCCCGCATAAAATTCAGAACTTCCATCTCCAGTATTTTCAGCTGTTTTGCCAAATTGTTGTTTTCCCTTTGTAAGTCTGTTTTCTCGCGTTTGAAGCTTCGCTCTTTCGCCCTCAAAATCCGCTCAAACTTCTCAACCTTCGTTTTCAATTTTCGATTTTCAACTTTCAAAGTCTTCATTTGGTGCTGCTGCTGGTTAATTTGTCGATCACGTTGCTCAATTGCATTGTTTAATTGGTCAGCATAGTCTTTGTACTGTCTCAGCTCATATTCTATGTCTTCATACGAAGGATATGCGTACTCGGTCGCTTGTGACTCGTCATAGGCGTAAGACTCGCTTGCCCCATCCATAGTCGGAGTTTCGACGACCGGCTCCTGTTTTTCAGCATGTGACGCGCTTCCTACCTCGGCATGCCCCTCAGTAAACTGTGCTTGATCCTCAAAATTCGATCCCTCGTCCATTCCGACTAGTTTCCGCTGGGGTATTCAGAAAAACAGCCGCGAGCTGTTTGGCATGTCCTAGCTGTCCTTGGGATCGTTGATGAGATTGTTGAAATTTATTATGTATTAATAAAATAAAATAAATAATTTCAATAATATATATATAATTATAATAAAAATAATAATAATAATATAATAATAAACAACAAAAACAACAACAATTTTCGTGTAAAGTTGTTGTGGTACAGAGTGTAATAATAATTAGAAGAAAGCAATAGAGAGAAGGATTGAAATATTTTATCTGGTTAAGGTATGTAGTATAATTTTCCAGATAATAAGTACGGATCAATTAAATTATTTATTACGGGTGAAAGGTCTTAGTTTTTAACCTTAAATGGAGTTCCATAAAAATACATTGCTGGTATTCAACACTGATTATTCTCGTCATGAAATCTACAAATCTACGGCGTGCATAATAGGTGCACACAACATTGTCATAGAAATAAATATAGAGAGATGTACTTGATATACTACAAAATCTGGACCATTCTTTTTTCTTCCTCCTTTTTTGGTGACCATCCACTCGCCTGAGCTTTGTCCTGGGGTTCCGCGCATTCGTTAACCACGGTATTCCGTTGCGTTCAGATTGCTAAATTTGGTAGAGAAGCATTAACCTTTGCTTGCTTTCTTATTTGATCGTTTGTCCTGCTCTCTTTCCTCTCGCAATATGAGTGTAACCGCTCTGCGTGCTGATCCAAATGAATACAAAGCGACGGAAACGCAGCGCTTTCCACGCCTGGCCGCGAGGGACACGGCAGAGATGCGGTACTGGAAGAAGTTTAAAAATCCTGTTGTTGAGAGAAAGACGGGTCCTGTGACTGCAATTGATTTTTGCCCAAATATTCCATACGATTTTGTGGTCACGTCATCGACACGTGTTCATATTTACTCTTGCAGGAAAAACGCTGCGTCAAAAATCTTCAGCAGATTTCAGGACGTGGCGTATTCGGGGACGCTTCGTAGTGACGGAAAGTTGCTCGCTGCAGGCTGCAAAATACCAGTGGTCAAAATTTTTCAAACAGATACAAAAGCACAACTGCGCATTCTGGAGGGTCACAAAAGGCCTGTGCAAGTTGTAAAATGGGCAAAGACGAAGAAAAATATCTTTAGCTGCTCCGACGATAACACTGCAAGGTATTGGGATATTGCTAGTGGCAAGTGCACAGCTGTATTTGAAGGGCATAGCGATTATGTTCGCTGTGCGTCAGGCAACCCTACAAACTTAGATACGTGGATAACTGGAGGTATGGATGGAGTGATAAATCTATGGGACATTAGGTCTTCTCAAAGTCCAGTGGTCACCATGAAGCATGGAGACCCTGTGAATGCTGTACTATGTATGCCTGGAGGAGGTTTGCTACTTAGTGCCGGTGGAAATGAAATTAAGGTGTGGGATATATTGGGTGGAGGACGGCTTGTGCGTACGTGGTCGAATCACCAGAAAACTATTACAAGTCTGTGCTTAGATGGCACTGAGAATAGAATTTTATCGGCAGGTCTAGATGGGCATGTGAAGATTTATGACGCAAAAACATATCAAGTCGCACATGGATTAAAATACGAAAAACCAATATTGGCACTGGGCGTTTCTCCCAACAATGGCAGACTTGTGGTAGGCATGAACGATGGCACATTATCAATTCGAAAGCGCGATCTAAAGATGGGGCAAGAGATAGAGGATTTTACTCAAAAAATGAGCGAAGAAGAAGCTTTGCTAGAAAGTATAGGCCGCTTGAAGAGAAATGTTAATGGATCCCCACGCATTTTTGGAGGCACGTTCAAGTTTTTTTCTCGTGGCAAAAATGCAAAAGCTAGCCATGATGATTTCCGTGTTGAAATTAAAAAGAAGAAAAAGCTACAAAAGTACGACAAGCTGCTTAAGCAATTCCACCATCGAGCTGCATTGGATGCAGCATTAGCGACTAAACAACCAGCTGTTGTTGCTAGCATGCTAAGCGAATTGGTAGCTCGAGGTACGTTGCCAGTCGCTTTGAGTGGCAGGGATGATGTAACATTAGAGCCCGTTATGTCGTTCCTTATAAAGTATATCACAAATCCTCGCTATAGCAAACTGCTCATTGGCGTATGTACAGAGTTGATAGGTATTTATACGGACGTTTTAGGGCAAAGTCCATTAATAGATGATCTCATCTTTAAACTGAATGCTAGGGTGAAAGAGGAAGTGAAATTACAAACAGAAATGTTGAAATTGATGGGTGCTTTAGATATTGTGCTTGCCCAAGGTCATGTTCGAGAGTAAGGCATTACGATAAATCGGGCACGGAAAGCACACCCTAGTCGTAAATATACGTACGTACGAACTAAACTAAAATGGTCAGTCGTGTGAGTGTATAATATGTAAATTAAAACAGAATTGGCTATTTTTCGTGTTTAAAGTAGAATGCGTTGTACATATTACATTATACACCAATTATTTTGTCCACACTTCATGAGTTCGTTTTCATTTATCTGAATTGTGTTGTACCGGCATCATCAAATAAGCATTAAAACAACCCGTCAATATTTTAAGTGAACTGTTTCATCAAGTCGGATATTTGATTTTGCAAAGATGACAAATGGTTAAGAACCTCCCGCTTCGATTCATCATTTAAATCTTTTGCAGCGTTGGGGTCGCTTGCATTGATTTGTTTGCCTGTAATCGCATCGGTTAATTCCAACTCTATCTTTGGGGCGTCATCTTTGGCTGAAGCACTGTTGTTGCCGTCAGGCATGTTCCCTGGTCGTTGCCTACGCACAAAAGATGTTTTTATAGCACTAAAATTACTAAGGGCGGTGTTGACAGTGCGAGTACTTGGTGTTTGTGGCACAAAAATCCCTTTTGCCGGCGCCTGGTAAGTGTTGCCAATGGCTCCTGCTTTTCTTTTCGTTCCTCCAATATTTTTAATTGCAGCACTAACGCTAAAACCATATGTGTTTTTGAACTCCTCAAGAGGCAAGCTTTGGACACTTTTTGGCAGTCTCATTATTTGCAAAGCAAAAGCATTTTCAATTTTTGTACAATATACATTTGCTTTGGAAGTCAAGTTGGCACATCTTTCCTCCAACTCCAACTCACCCTCCTGTATAAGGCGTTTCAACTTGTCATTCAAAGCAGTATGTTGTGCCTTGTTTAACACTTGCTTTGACGGACTTGTCGAGGCAATATTTGTATTTTCCTTGTCAAATTGCCTTCCTGAGTCCTTCGCCCCGTCAGAAGTTGTAGGATCAACTTTGGATGAAGATCTTGTCATCGAAACGGTGAAAGTTAGAACTCGCTGTGTATGATGTTTTGTGGGGCAAGCCGAGCTGATCCTGGTTGACGTCCAAAGCATCTTCTGAATTCGAAAAATGTAGTAGTAGTAGTAAATAATAATAATAAGAATAATAAGAAGATTTATTATTATTAAATAATTTATGTTATAAAATAAAAAAAAAAAAAAAAGCAGAAAAAAAAAAAAGATAAAGATAGCCATGAAATTTAGAAAGAAGTAAAAGATGAAATTTCAAATGCTTATGGCTACTTATTATTATATAGCTAATGTAAAATGGATAAATTAATGCTGTACTACTACTTTAACTTTTTATACTGTGTAATAATAATAATAACTAATAACACTTCTTCTTCTTTCTTTTTTCAAACTTACTACTAGAGCGCGCGCAAATAATATTTAAGACAACAGTGAATGGTCTACTTCCCCATCGCAGCCCCTTCTCGTCAACACACTTACCGGTAGACAAAGCCTTACGTACTGTAAAAATGGCAGCGATAGCGAGCAATGTAAATGTAGAAGAGAACGGGGCAAGTGTGCTCCTTTCCGAACCTGCTGGAGACGAACCATTCATAGTGGAGCGGACAGGTGTATCCAATGACAAATTCTTGTCCAAATCTACGAAGTTTACCGTCAAGGGTCACAACTTCCGTCGCCAGTTCTCTCATCTTTATTTCAAACGCTTAGAAGCGTTACAGCCTCGAGTATCGCAGCAAACCAAAACAAAATTTCCTCAAGCAAAATATGTTGATCGAGTGATTGAACTAAAGGCGGGTGAAGAGGTGTATGCGGTCACGGGAACTTTGTATAAGCATATGAAGCTCAAGCCATGCGTGCTAGATGAGTACACAAACGAAGCTATTTTGCAAGGCCTTCCACCGCCTAAAGCAAATTACACGAATGAGGAGGATTCTCTTATTTTGGAAGATGGAAGTGGTCGCGTAACATTGGTACTGTCTGAATCGTGTGACATCACGGTAGATGAATTGGTAAGTGGAGTTGTTGCTGGAGTTTGTGGCACAATCACTGGCACTGGTGAACTTCACGTATCTGGTATGTGTTTTGCTGGAATGCCCAGTCGCCATTCCTCTGATAGTACTGCTCAGAAAATTACGGACGCTGACGGCAATTCGTCTTTGACTGATGATCAGTTGGTCCTTTTCGTTTCGGGTATGAGCTTGGGTGGGGTGCAAGATGACATTCAACGGCTTCAGTTAAACTTGTTATGCGACTACATTTCTGGTCATGTTGGTAGTCCAACAGAGACACAGAATACTTCGTCAAAAATTTCACGAGTAATCGTGGTCGGCGATACCATAAGGAAACCTGCTCCACGGGATGATCGTAAAGCTATTTCAAGAGAGGAGCAAGAATTGATGGCGGCGCCTTTGCGTGAGGCCGACTCGATATTTGCACAAATTGCTCGCAGCGTCCCTATCGATGTTATGCCAGGAGACTCGGATCCATCAAATTTGTCGCTGCCGCAACAACCATTGCATAACTGCTTGTTCCCAAGATCCAGCGGATACAAAGATTCTTTTCATACAGTGACAAATCCATATCGCTTCCAGGCGGAAAATGTGAACTTTTTAGGACACAGTGGGCAGCCAGTTTCAAATATTAAGAAATTTAGCAATTTTTCAAACGACCTAGATGTTTTGCAACGCACTTTGGAATGGCAACACCTGGCTCCAACAGCTCCGGATACTTTGGCATGTTATCCTTTCTATAAGCGCGATCCATTTGTTCTGGACGATAAACTTTGTCCTCATGTACTCTTCAGTGGTAATATGGACTCATATGACGATAGGTTGATCAAGGGTGAAAACGGGCAGATGGTGCGACTAATTGCCATTCCGAAATTCAGCGAGAGTAGAAGCGTCGTGCTCCTGAACTTGAAGACCCTGGAGAGCAGCGAAATGACGTTCGAACTGGATGGTATGAAAGCTGAAACTGCCAAGAGGGACGTTGTTGTAGAGCCTTAGTCTCTGCGCATTTATTTGTGGGTTGGAATCGAAAAGACGTGTGCTACTTATGACATAGACTTGCGAAAGTAATTCTTGGTTTCTGCCCTACTACTGAATTCGTGGATGCAAGTGAATGAGACAAAAAAACCAAAAAAAACATTACTATTTATTCCTCTGGTGGAATGTCAAAAAGAAAAAGAAGACGGGACTAGGACGAAAAAAATACAAAGAAGAAGAAGATGTCGATTATTAAGCAAAGAACGGACTTAGACTGTCTTCGTCATTAATTTATTGAACTTTCCTAATATATAATACTGTATTATAATTGCATCATCATCATCATAAATTAATAATAAAAATAAACCATTATCAGACTACTACTATGTACTACAATAATAATAGTTCATTTTGTTCTTATTCTTCTTCTTCTTCTTTCTTTAGCCTAAGTCCATCCCTTGTTTCAGTTGTTTGTTTTCACAGTGATGATGTGTGGTATTTTTTTTTATTTTTTTATTAATAAAGAATAAGTATTAGTACTGTGTAGTAGCCCTAGTTACACTATTACTATACTAGCAGCTAGCAGCTAGTCTATAATATTTTTTTTATATTATTATTATTATTATTCCTCTTCTTTTTTTCTTTTCTTTCTTCCTTACCTGCCTGATAGAAGATGATGACGTGCAGCGTGGTGCAGCATGCTTCTTCTTCTTCTTCTTCTTCCTTTCTTTTTTTTTTTTTTTTCCTTTTTTTTTTTTTTTTCATTACTCTTCTAAACCTCTCCTCCTCGGCGGGTATTAGTATCGGCAGTATGGTAAAGTTTGGCTCCCTTTTGGGCTGTCCTCCGTCGTCCAAAAAGTAAAAGACGCAATTCTTGGGTTTGGAAAAGATGTCTCGAAAGCGAAAGAGGCTCGAGGCGGTTTGCCGAGCCAATGGATGCAACAAGGTACTGCTCATAACAGAGACAGAGAAAAACACGGTCAATTTATGTTCGTCGTGCAATAACAGGATACAAAGGCTATGCGATAAAGAAGGCATGCACTGGTTTACCGCGCACCTGGACGAGTCATACATAATGGCGTCCTCAAGGCCTGAGATTCTGCCTTCAAGTACGTTGCCATTAGAAAGAGTTAGTCCAGACCATTCGCCTGTGGAAGCAATACGTTTAGCCCGAACGGTTATAAAGGAAGCTACCTCAATTTTGATACTAGCTGGAGCTGGTGCGAGCGTAGACAGTGGGTTGCCCGACTTCCGCGGAGCGAAAGGATTTTACCGCTACCGTGACAGAGAGATACCAATGGAGACCATCAACTTTCACGATGATCGTGGTGGTGACCTAGCAATTAGCTGGGGGTTTATTTTGCGAATGATGCACATGTTTTCTACGTGTAAGCCACATGAAGGATATGATCTGGTGCGAAAGATATGTGAACAGAAGAACATGAAACGCGAGTCATCTACCTTTGTATTTACATCCAACATAGATGGTTACTTCGAACGTGCTGGGTTTGACCGTGATAGTATCTATGAGTGCCATGGCAGTACAAACTACTTGCAATGCATTGACTTATGCAAGCGAAGGGCGAAAAATGAGGTCTACCACATTGATGAATTCAATAAACCCAAGGTGGACAAAGAATACAATAGCTGTGATCGCTGGTGGAGAAACATCAAGTTCGACAAGGAAAGCTTACGTGTCTTGAATATGGACGTCATACCTACGTGTCCATCATGCGCAAAAATTTTACGACCAAATATAAGCCATGTAACCGATCAACCTGAAGATATATGTTATCTAAGGAAAAGAAAGCAGGAGTTGAAGTTACTGGACTGGTTACGAAAGAATAAAAACGAAAATGTATGCATCATTGAAATTGGTTGTGGCACAAGCGAGCATTCCCTGAGGGATGAGAGTGAGCTATTGTTGGCCAATACATTGAGCAACGGCCACCTAATTCGCATTGATCCAGGATGTTGCGATGTGCCAGAAGGCCATGTGGGTATTAAACTTGGTTTCAAGGAAGCCCTTCTCGAAATTTGTAAGGAGAAGATGTTTTAATTTTGTTGTTGCTGCTGGATATAGTAATCCCATGATAGCATAGTATAGTTTAGACCTATTAACAAGGCGATTACTGTATGTAGGAGTAATTTAAATTTACATTGGCTATTTATTTTATTATGAAAATATGGTGCGCTTAGACAACAACTCATGCAACTGGAAAAGATAATGGTGTGTGCCTGCTACGCAGGCACTCGGATTTCATCCGAATATTGCCGAAAGGTGGCCAGTTCATTTTTCGACTTGAAAATGGTTTTGGTAATAGTTAGTTAATATGGTATACTATTAAGTATGATTGATGACTAAAATGGTCCTGCGGAGCTGCCGAGGAATAGTTATATATCTTAAAATCCATACTTGTTAGAATAAATTATTATTATGATTACATAGGATGTTGATTGTAATACTGTGTCAAATTTACATCTCTTCCAACTCGTTTACTAAACCCACTCAAACCACCCGCTTGATTCACACCATACACTTGCCCTAATCGTTCGATAGCTAATTCTGCAGGGGTATGCCTTACCAATTGGACAACTGCATTCCAAAACTTCTTGCGCCAATGATAGCGAAACTTAATAGATGGTACATTACGTTCTGACACTGAAAATAAACGTGCTGGTTTGTTACCGCCAAGTCCATACTGATATTCAGACCATAATTGCGACAGTGTTTTACAATCATATAAATTTGGTGGTCCATTCAGATTGTTGCTGTTTCCCGATCGGAAAGTAACAACACGATTCACAGATTTTGAGAGATTTTCAATGGTTGAATGCATTTTCTTGAAGCGCTTATTGTTTAACTGTGTTTCTCGCTCAAGTTGGCCTTTATTGTGTGTGTTAAATAAAAATTAAAAATGTATGTATATGAAAAAACTACTTACGTTTCACAGATCTAACTTCATCTAAACACAAATCCATCTTCTCGTTCAAATCACAATCAACGTCACCATTGCCCAGATCATCAACAATTTTTACAATCTCCCGATTTGTGTAGACACGTAGTCTTTGTCGCTTTATCGTAAATTCTCCATGTGCTGCCTCATAATCAGCTATACGCTTTTGTGTGTTAATTGGAATTAAAACACGTGCATTTGCGTCCTTATAGGCCCAAATTACAGCACTTAATAACACATCTGCAACACCATTTCTTAACGTATGGCCTGCAGGTAGGAGGGTTTTTACGACTTCTTCAGTCAAATTAACAACCTCATATCGGCATGAGCCTAAAGGCCCTGCAAGGCAATTCGCAGCTTTATAGTCATAGCCTTTATTTAGCCTTTTATGATAAATAGCACTGGCCTGTTTGTCATCCGCATCTTGCCATCGTCCTCGTTGTACACTTATCTTTCGTTCAAGTTGACAATCTTGCATTTCTTCAACTGCTTTTTTTCTTGTGCTATGCGTACTACACCCAGTTATATCTTCTGCTTCATTAATTTTTGTTAATCTCGTTCTAAATCGGCTCTTCGTAACCTTACTAGTTTTCGACATTCGAAAAAAACCAGGCAATATGGGCTCCGGGTGTTGCTTTGTCGCCCAATTAGGATCCTCTGGATCCACTAGTGGTCTCTCGCGGTCTTCGTGTTTTTGCAATTCATCAGTGTTTTCGAAATAACTAACATAAGCACCTAAAGCGATCAATGGGCATAGATATGGGTCCATTGATCCCATAACTATTTGATAATACGAAGCATATTCATTATAGATGTTTTTACTCCAGGTCAACTTTATTTCCAACTGACCGTTTTCGTATGATTTTTTAATTTCATCTGAGTCCAGCATGATCATGTCATCGATTCTTCCCGCTAAGGTATTTTGAAGTGTGATTATCGCACTAAAAACAAACCGTAAAAAATATGGTTCGCGTTTTTGTACCTTGTTTTTTCCCTTTCTAATTACCCTGTTGAATTCATCAACAGTATAGGCTCTTTTAACTCTCGATTTTGCACCCTGTTGCCGAGCCTCGAACTGTTTTACCTTTTTTATAAAAGCATTGATGGACTTTGCTTTAGTAGGATTCCCCCGGTTCGAATACACATCAAAGTCATTGCGCAATGGCATGTAATAACTAATACTACGCTTATACGCAAGAAGTGAATTACTTCTGTAACCCGTTGGTTTGGACCCCGCCATCACATTTTCGGTTCCATACACTAGGAACTCGAAATAATGCACTAAATCTATGGGCCGGAGCTCCAATAAAGTTTTTATGTTTGGGTCTTCAATGTTTCCAATTTCCTCCTCGCCTATGCTCTTCCAGTTCTGTTTGCAGTATTCCAAAACATTGGCAAGTTTTGTTTCGTTTCCTGGTGTTTTGCCGAAGTGGTACCTTAAAAACTTTGCGAGGTTTTTAAAATAATCGTGTTCGTTGGTGCACTTTTTTACCATAATCAATTTAAATCGATACAATTCCCGGAATCGAACCAGGATAACAACCAGATATTGTATTGTTCTCAGGCAGTATGGTTTTGGGGATGCCCTTTCGTACAAGAAATGCTGTCTAGAAGCTCGTCAAACTGGGGGAGACATGAAGTGGGGGTTTTGTGGGTGCGTTGGTTGCAATTATCTATTTTTTTTTATATAATGATATAATAGTAATAATGGCCAATAATAAATAACAATAATAATAATAAAAAAAAATAATAATAATATAGATAGATGTCTCCTCCTCCTCCACCTCCTCCTCTTTATAGTAATAATAAACTAAATAAAATTAATATTTATTATTAATTTATTTTTTATAAAAAAAAAAAAAAAAAAAATAATAATAATAATAATAATAATGAGATGTCGTCTCCTCTTCCTCATCTAAGTGGGAACATTGTGAGACGTAGTAGAAGTATAGGAACATCTGATAAGGATTTATTAGAGCTTCGCTCTCCAACATAAATGCTTATCAGTTGTCTCACTTAGATGCAAAATTAATAATGTACTGTTTTATCCTTACTTCTGCATCGTTTGTATATTTATAACTGAGAAACATTGTCTAAATTTTAAGGCTCTGTGTTAGTATTGTTTTTATTTTTTTTAATAGATACTTAGAAATCGTATATTATCAAGTCCATTTGACGGAAACTGAGCGCGACTATTAAGTACAACTTCAAAATGGTATAAGTTTGATAGGAAACATGGAAAATAGCATTGGGCTAGTTCCGTCAGATTTTGTAAAAAAAATTATTTTTTCCAAATTTCGAGTTGCTGTTATTTTCCGTTTTTTCCTATCAAACTTATACCGTTTTGAACTTGTACGTCATAGTCGCGCTCAGTTTCCGTGAAATGCACTTGATAATATATGATTCTAGCTACCTATTAAAAAAACAGCAACAATACTAACACAGACCCTTAAAAATTAGACAATGTTCCTAACTTATAAATGTACAAACTATGCAGAAGTAAGGATACAACACTATATTATTACTTTTGCATCTAAGTGAGACAACTGATAAGCATTAAACATTTTTGGCCCTTGGGGATTGTCTACCTATTAAAGAAGTAAGGGGAGTATACTGGTTTGAACTTGTATTTAATAATAATTACGCTCAGGTGACATCAATACCTCTGCCTTGGTGGCGTAGGTCAATCGTTTAAGGAATCAGCATAGATTTACAACCTCACATTTAAATGTAAAAGCTTGTTTCATTTGTATCGAATTTTGTAGAGTATTTATATTATTTAATTATATTCTTATATTATATAATTTAAGGATATAACTAACGTTGTGTGATGACTGAAATATGCCACGTCGTGATGTGGCAATTTTCGGTATTTTGTAGTAATTTTAGCACAACCCTGTTTGTAACTACTTGCCAGTTGCACAGGGTGGCTTATTTCATCGATTCTGTGCAACTCCTCATGCAACAAAAAATTGCCCCCTAAATGAAAAATATTATCTGGCCAGAGTTCCTATCAAATGCCTTGTCTTATACTTGAAGACGGAGGAAGACTAGACCATAATACTGCTCGATTACAACTAGAACATGATAGCGCTATGCAACTGGTGAAGTATACTAAACACCAATTAAAGTATAATTTTCCAGTTGTAATCGAGCAATATCATGTTTCTGAGTTGCATAGAACCCGAATTCTGTGCAACTCCCATTTTAAAGTGGTACTAGCGCATGCTATATAATTAAAGAATATAGTGTGAGGGTAGTCCGAATTTGGCACTGAACTGAGTACATCTGTAATGGTATGTCCATGTCAGCCACTTGAAAAGTATAATATTTTTCATTCAAGTTGTATGCAACTTGTGTTGTACAGGAGCAGTAATATGATGATATTAGCAGCTCTTACTCCATACTCCATAGGCTACTATTTATTATTTTTTTTAATAATTCCTTATTCGTTCTTCTTCTCTTTTCTCTTCGTGTGTGGTTTATCCCTTTCTTCTTTCTATTAATTTCTTCTCTCTCCTCTTTATTATTATCTTCCCTTCTTCTTTTTTTTTTTTTTTTTTTTTTTTTTTTTTTTTTTTTTTTTTTTTTTTTTTT
>LT658424.1:0-39611 GCA_900128575.1 Stramenopiles sp. TOSAG41-1
TACAGCTGGATACTTAGTAACCTTAAAATCATTTTAAATTATTGATTAAAATATTCAATAAGAGGGTATGATACCGTATATTTTTTTTATTCAAAGAACGCCTGTATAAAAAAGCTTTTGGTTTTTTGGTTAATCTCAGTTGATTCAGTATTCGCCGGTCCATGCCCCAATCCTTAATTTACGTTTTTCACTCGCACTTGTAACCTGCTGTATTTGCTCTTCCACCTCTTTAATCATGCTGCTACCACGCTGTAAACTTACACGGCGCGAAATGTTTCGAGCTTCTTGTAGTTCTTCCATATGTTGAAGCAGGAGAGACAGCTCTCGCTTTAGGAATTCACGTTCTTGATGAACCTTCGCAATCTCCTCGGCGTACATTTGCTGTTGCCGATGTTGGCGCCATTTATGAAACGCAAGAAAAACACCAAACATTTTCCTGGACGATGCTAATTCTCTTTGCGCGACTTCAAATTTTTCTCTATCCATTTCAATTCTATCCATGTTGACTCGCAGTTTTAATCGTCCACGGCGCAAGGAATCTGCGTGCTCCTTTGCCTGAGCGTGTAATTTCCACCGCGCAAATGTATTTCTTACCGAGTGTTTTTGTCTACCACTTATTACTGCGACTATCTTATCTCGGCCATAACGAACACTAGTTTTTAAGAGCCTACTTCTAAGTATTTCCCTATTATAATGCAAACGCTGCTTCGCTCGGTCTTGATCCCCCATTAACTTCGCTAATTTTTGCTCTAAGTTTTTCCTAGCATTACGAGTGGCGTCAAGTGCGTTATGGACCATCCAATTTTGCATTAATTTGTTGAAGCCTCTTCGTAGCAGTAGTAAATAACATTTAAAAAAGGCATTTCGAAATAGAAGTGGAGCTAGACGGTCATGATCGTCCCTCATACGGCTAAATTCCCCAACAGCTACTTCAGATATGCAATTTACTGTTACTTGCAACCTCCAGTGATGCAACGCGTTGGAAAGAACAATAGTGTGGTGCTTATTCAAGCTTTGCACGATGCTACGGAGACCAAACTTTAGATTTGATAGCGAGAGCTTTTTCTGCAGTGCATTAACCGCTTTCTTTAGGACAGCAACTTCGCTGTTTCCAGGCTTACCTATAACGTCACCGCCATCTGCAAATGTTGGCTCTATTGTACCTTGTTGCCTCATTGTTGGGGTGTGTAGCCCAGGATGTGGATCGGCACCATGACCACCCACTTCCAGTAATTTTGGGCGTTTCATCGTAGATATTTTGTGTTCGTCACCTAATTCTCCAACCCCACTACTATCCGAGTCCGAGTCACTACCCTCATGAAACGATGCAGTAATCAGTTCTTTTCTTGATGCAGGAGAATGGAGACTAGGATGCGGATCGCTTCCACCATGTTTTTGAACAGAAAGCAATTGTTTTGGTCGAAGGGAGTGTCTGGGGACCATTACACCGACTCCACTACTATCTGAGCTATAATCCGACTCTACATCGCTTGCCGCATCATCCCTGCCATTTAATCCAGCTTTACTTAAATATTCGTCACGCTGTTTTGCTGTCCCAACCTGTCCATAGTTCCCTGATGGCAAAGCTGCCCCCCAGGCATACATCTCTCCTTGAGCATCACAAGCAAGGGAATGGTTGTTTCCACACGAAACACCGGTAAAGAACGGTCGTTTTTCACCGGAAAAGGCTATTGATGCTTTCGTCGGCTCATAAGAGACTAGATTCTGATTCTTTGTACTCTCTTTTGAAAATACAGCAACTCCTAATCGGCTATCATCCGCACAACCCCATACCAAAATCTCTTTCCCATTATTAGTGGTACATGCTGTATGTTTGTGTCCGCAGGAAATCGACTTGGCCCCGCCACATTCACTCATAATTGTGGAATTCACTTCTTGGGGCGTTTCATAAAATGGCTTATCACGTGTCAGTCCTAGACCAAGACGCCCATCACCGGCAAGCCCCCACGTAAATACTCTTCCGTCATTTACGATGACGGCATTGTGTTTCGAACCACATGATATATCAGACACTGGAAGATCGAGTGGAACAACGCCAGGAACTGTGTTGCCTGTCTTCGGCTTTCTCCCCAGACAACCATATTCGGCATGACCCCAACTATATATTATTCCATCCCCATTTAGAACCATCGCATGATCCTGGCCACAGCTCACTTTGACAATGTTGCTCAGCCCTTCAATTTCTTTCGGTGCTCTTTGTCTACGCTTTTGATCGTGTCCGAGTTGTCCCAAGGTCCCCACACCCCAAGAAAGAACTCTACCGGATGTCGTAACACAGACATTAAATCTAGTACCACAGCCAACGTCCACGATGCAAACACCATCGGGAAAAGTCACCCTTGTTGGAGATATTCTTGAATTCAAATCATCGAGTCCCAGCTGAGCGAATTTGCCTTCGCCCCAGGTGTATAAGCTCCCATCCTCTGTGACTGCTGCAGCGTGGTCGATCCCGAAATCGAAGTTTACAACATGCTTTATTGTCGACACAATGCGCGGGATCGACTGCGCAACATTGACACGGTCATCTCTATCGCTATCGTCATCGCCTTCAGAAGGCGGGTATCCAAGTATGCTTTTTTTACCGCATCGCCCCCAAGTGTATAAGGCCCCCGACTTAGTCAGAGCACCTGAAACTTGACGTCCAGCTTTTACCTTGAAAACAGTAGCACCGTCTTTGCCAACTTGACGTGCAACACCTCGAATTGGCGTCACTGCGTCCATTTGCGACTTGCAAATTAAATAAAATAATAGGTAAGCGTCGGCGTGGCGTCTACACAATATTTGTCAGATTTCCTTTTTAACTGACATTGCTTATGGGCGAAAACTTAGTGACGAGCGACGCTGCGATTGAGTGTTTTTCATTAGTGAGTAGTAGTACATTATAACATAATAATGTAATAAAAAATTAAAAAAATTCTTTTCGTCGTCTCTTGTTTGTTTCTTTATTCTTTTTTTTGGTAGTAATAATAATATAAAAAAATATTATAATAATAAATAAGAATAATAGGTACGTATTATATAATATAATAATGTATCATGATGATGATGGATCATACTTGCTGTAATAAATGTTGGTAGTAGTCGTAGTAGTGATTATTATATGATTCATTATTTCATGATGATAAACAGAAAGAAAATAGGAGAAGAAAGATGACAAAAATTTTTGTCTGTTGTTGTTCCATTCTCCTCCTGCCTTCTCTTTTGCCATCCACCTACCACCAACTTAAACCTAGTACTCTAAACTTGCTCTTCCTCCTGCTCATTCGGGTTAGGATGAGGGTTACGACGAATGCGGTGGATGCATTGCATAGAATAAAGAATCATCATCATAAACGCTTCTTTTGAGCCAACCGCCGTGACACTCCCGGATCGATGATGAAAGAAATAGAAAAAAAGACAAGTAGACTAGCTTAGGCTTATACTTTGCTCTTGATAGGAATACAGTATTGTCCACCTTATAGTATGTTTGTTCTCCTTTATTCCCAACCAAACACAAACAACCGAATCGTTTCCGTACGGTTTATGCGAATGAACAACATTGGACATAATACAATATATATAATTTGAAATAAGACGCCATCATAGCATGAGTTTATAACCAACAACCCTATCAAGCTTTTGTTAATTTTATAGTCTCTTGAGTATAAAGTTATATTATGCATGCATTTCGAGATCCCTCTCTTCTTCACGGTTTTGATTCGTGAAAGTTACATTCTTTCTGCAACCATGCTTCTTCATTCATACACGCATTAGCTATTATTATTCTGTCTTCGCTCTCTTCTTTTGTTTGATTCAGATTGATGATGATGATTGATGACTGTATTATTTCCTTTATTCAGCATGAGTAAGTTGTTTTCATAATTAATGATAATATAATGCAATAATTTCTATTTGTGTTGTGTTATAATTTTTTTAATTAGTGGGCTAGAGGCTATATAGTTCGTGATATTATGATGTGATCGATTTTATTTATTGAAGAAAAAACGTTATTTTAAGTCCTTGTACTTGTATAATTATTCATTAACTTTATAAAAAAAGTATTATTGATATATATATAATAATAATAATAATGATTGAATTCAATTATCAATAATAATAATAAACAAGTATTTATTTATTATTGTGTATGTATGTTGTAGTAATAATGATGTAGTAGTATTATTATATTATTATTTTATTATTTTCTTTTTTTGGTGGTGTTGGAAACGAAATGCAGATGAAACCCCCAAAACACACGGGTTTCTTTGTGCCCGTACGAGCACTCTGATTGATAAGATAGAAGCATCCACAGCTCAGTGCATCGTGAACTGAACATGCCTTATGAACCAGGCACAGTTGTACTGTTTGAAGACGGCACGGACCATGTGATCAGACGAGCTATAGTAATTAGTTCAGAAAATAACGGCTCAAAGCATAAAATAGAATATTCAGTAGCCGGCGGTTCAAAAACATTTGCGGTCGTCGCAACCACGAGCCTTTCTATACCAAAGGAAATCCATGTAGAATCATCAGCCATACATGAAGGTCAAAAAAATGGTCGAAGGGGAAGCGTTCAAGTATATTCTCGGCCCACAGTTGCATCTCGTAGAAGAAGTTTGGAGCAAAAAGTCACGGAGAAACCTGCCGTGCGCAAACGTACATACGGGAGGCGAGCGCAAAATAGGACCCGGCATTACGAAGGAAAAACACATTCTCATGTGGCACGGGCTGATAATAAAGAATTAGAAACTCATTATGTTACGAAAGCGGCAGTAAAAATACAATCATGGGGGCGCAGATATCTTGTAAAAATGTATCGTTTCAAGATGCAGATTTCGTCTACAACAATCCAAAAATACGTTAGGAGATATTTGGTTGAAGTGCAGCAAGCTTTATGCAGTGCCCGTGAAGGGCGCCTATCCACTTTGGCATCATTAAATAATCGTCTCCATCTATCAAATGTAAGGGATAGAAGTAATCGAAATGTTTTACACATGTGTTGTGATATCAAATCTATATCTTCAAATTCATTTAGACAAAGGTTTGTCTGCATAAAATGGATAAAAACTCATCATCCAGCAACATTGAGTGACAAAGACACATCTGGATGTACGGGTTCTGATGCACTTAAAATTTTTGCAGCCTGCGTGCTTCAGTCAGCATGGCGGTCTCTCCGTGCACAAATTGAAGTGACGTTCGACAGCGCTCGCAAGGGAAAAATTGGGGCTTTAAAGGTGTTTTTGAAAATATCAAAACGGAAGAAGTTATTCGTTGACGCACATGGTTCAAGTCTCATGCACGTAGCAGCCACGTGTAAGCTCCGGCGCGATGGTGCCAGCTGTATTAAGTATTTGTCAAAATTATATAAGACAAGTCATAAATCTATTGATAGAGACGGGCGTATTCCACTGCATGTTGCGGCTTATTTTTGCTCTGCGAATAATACAAAGTGCGATGAAGTCGTGCAAAGTATTTTGGGTGTAAGCGATGAAGTTACACTTTTTCAAAAGGATAAGCATGGCAAAGACCCAGCCGGCATTATTTGCCAAACAGGGGATCTAGCAACGGTCGTGCATTTGCTCGAAGAGTATCCCACAGTATATAATACTTTCGTCGAAGAAAAAAGATTTGATAGCGTTTCTTTGCAATATGCGTCTTGGTCCCCATTTACTAGTTGTCATAGAGTTCGCAGTAATCGTGCAACTGTGGACAATAGAAGTCCTACTTGTAGAAGCTTTACTTTCGACTTAAACAACAATAAACGTGGAATTGCAGCAAGGCACATTGAAAATTACGAAGGAGTAGTAGATTTTCCCTTGTTTAAGAAGTTTCTTCAATTTGAGGATGAAAACATTTACTTTTTTGCTGATCCAATTGAATGGAACTTGTCAAAGTATGATGCAGCCTCACATATAAGTACTCATAATGTCGCCTCCTGTCACTCTAAATATTTTTTATATTTTGAGATATGTCTTCAAGGTAATTTGAAGGAGCGATTTAACTTAAAAATAGGATTTTCAGACGACAAAGACTGGCGAAACTTTGGTGACGCTGATTTAATAAATGAAATTGCGTATGAAGAAGATTTAGATGATGTATGGAGGCAGTGGAATTCAGGCACAAACAGCATGCACACGCACCCAGCTGAACGAGAGTCTAACTTTTTTGACGTCGATATTTCTACTTTGTGTCAGATTCATAAAGGGCATACTGTATCTGGGACATCGAACGTTGTTGGGTGTGGCTGGGACTTGGAAAACGGAAAAATGTTTATGTGCATAAATGGAAAATACGCAAAAGAAAGAAGCGTCGCCAAGGTTGGTTCGTGTACGTTGCGGCCCGGATTTAGCTTCAATCAAACTTCGTTCAAGAATATTTTGAAAATATCGGGCGCCGAAACATGCAAATTTGAAATGAATTGTGGTAAGAAACCGTTTGTTTACGCTCCAGCATGGAAAGAAAAATTAGAACGAGCGCGAGTGTTGAGCATGAGACCTTCCCTTCGAAAACACATTGGTTTTTCAATTAAAGACAAAGATATTTATTGCTGGGCTAGCAACGATACGTTAAAGCAATGGTGCCAGGCAGCGAAAGATTGGAGTGAGAGGAAGCCTTTAGGCCAGGATCAGTTGAAGATTTTGTCAGTGTATCCTATGATTCATAGTATTTTAAATGATGACTTGGACCGTGTCAAGAAAATAGTCGAAATGGCTGGGAGACAGTGTATTTTTGAAAAGGATGATTCTGTCACTAATCATTTAACCTATGTAGGAACTGCGGATGCACGGAGTCTAGTAAACCAGCAGTATGATTTCTGCCTTTCGACATGGTGCGTGGAACCATCGAAAAGGACTCTTATCCACATTGCAAGCCTCAGTTCTATTAGTATTTTGAAATACTTATTATCTCTTCATGGAGGCAAAGACGCACTTGTGATAAGAGACGCTGATGGCTGTACACCTTTACACATTGCAGCACGCGTTGGTAATTATGAAGCAGTGGAGTACTTATGCAATCTTTGTATTTCACGGATACCAGAGGGAAACGAGCGTGACACCGCCTTGAAGAGATTATTTGAAGCAAAATCTAATGGAGGTATGAACTTGCTGCACCATGCAATTTTGTCTGGCTCCATGGAAACTGTAGATTATATTTTGAAACATCATTATAGGATTTTTGAACATTTCAGCACCGATGGACATCAGGTTTTTGACACAGAAGAAAACGATAACCTAAGCTGGTCGATGTTGAAATCAGCACCAATACACTATTGCGTTTATGCTGCTTGTGGTATTTTACCAGCGGGCACTCCATATTTGAACATCACATCGTATTTTACAATGATGCAGAAAAGTGCTGGCGAAAGAGTTCAGGTTATGATTGCATTGTGCCAAAAGTTATGCGCGATAAGCGAAAAAGTTCTTCATCAAGAGGATTTAAAGAACCGGGATGCTAGAACGGTCGCCAAGGAGATAAAACGTTCAGTTGGCAATGAAATAGCCACTATAGATTTGTCTGATGGAGTTGGTGTCATAAATTTCGAAAGGGGTTTGATTACGCCAAAGTTGTACGGTGCAGGCGATTTTCTTTGCATATCAGATTGCCATCCCTTTATCGATGGAAATTACGTTGTAAATCATGTTAAGGACAAAATTATAGAAATTGAAATACCTTTTCATAAAGGATTGAGTCATGAGTACCACGGAAGCAAATTTAAGCATAAGTATCATGGTGGGATATTATCGTCCCAAGTAGTTTCGCGCAAAAATGTTTTTCCAGTGATTATATTAGGCCTGAACGATGGAAAACTTTCAAATGTGCGACAAACTTGTAAGCATATCATGAAATATTTGGCAGGAATATTAAATGATGCCATTCAAGTTATGTGGCAGCAAGCTTTTGCAAAAGAGAAACGTGATTGTGAGTTGTCGAAAACGGGCGGAATATCATCAGAGGAAGAGGAAATTAGGCTAATTAATCAAAGAATGGTTGAAGCACGAAAACGGAAAGAGGCGCGATTGGCAGCAGCACGTCTGAAAGAGATAGAGCATCTCGCAGAAAGAAACCGACTCGCAAAAGAAAGGAAGCAGCTAGAAGCTGAGCTTCTTGCTGAGAAAAAGCTACTGAAGCAAAAACGCCTTGAAATTGCGTTCCAAAAACAAAGGGAGCGTAAATTGGATGAAAGCACAAAAGATTCCGGTGTGGATACAAGCAAGGAACAAAAGCGGGACGAAAGTGACGAGTGCGTAAAAACGTTGACGCTCGAGGAAGATATGTTGAAATTCGAGAAAGAGATATTGGAACCGGGGAAAGAGCAGAAGCACAAAAAGCGATCCCGTAAAAAGAAAGTAAGAGGGAAGAAAAAAAACAAGCACAAAAACAATGGAAAAATGAAGTCTCAGAAAATGCAAGATGAAATTGTGGGAAAAGGAAACGCGCGTACCGTAGATAAGTCATCGAAAACTAGTAGGATGGTTAAAGATTATGACGTTGATGATTTTGAGATCGCTAATTCTGGTGGAGATGAAGCGCTTCCCCCAACACCCACGCAAAGTATGAGCGTCAAAATACCGCGCCCTGGGAGAGAGAGTGGGAATAACTCGTCTGAAAAGCTTGAAGTGGCAGAAGACTTTCGAGTAAACAATGTTGACAAGAATGACGTTACTTTGTTAGCAAGTACTGGAAAAGAAAATGTTCCAACCAATTTAGTTACTGAGAAAAATACGCTCAATGAAATTCCGAAGGCCAAACTATCTCAGCCTGCAGAGGAAATTTCTCCAATCGAATTGGAAGAACAATGTTTGACCAAATTTTCAATACAAGAGCTGCGTATAGAATTGAAAAAAGCCTTATATGATGAATCCATTGTCAAGCAGGCTCATTACCTGGTACAAACACTGCGTGAGACTGGATTGCAAAATTTTGGTATTACTGTTGATGCACTAGATCAAGCTTACGGGGCTTTAAAATCAAGCAATGCACTCCCAGAAATGCTTTTAAAAGGGAAGAAAATTCCATCATGGTCATGGTCTGGCACATATGAGGATATTGTTGCAATGGAAGAAGAGATATCGTACAGTAGCCGTGGCCTCGAATCAAACACAGATGACGCTGACCAGAAAGCAGCAAATTCTGCTGTCAGAAATGTCGAGTTGGATAAGTTCATGACTGAGACCGAGAAAGCCACGAAGGCCATGAACAGATACAAAACGCGCCAAAAGGAGTTGTACGGAAAGAAGAAACTTTTTTCGCGCTCATTTGAAGCGGATACTGCAACATCCAAAGTGTCCGCGAAAGCAATTTCCTCCACTATTTCATGCAGCGATGTGTTGACGGCGCAATCCCAAATTGCACATACTTCGCTAACAAAGACGCAAGGAATGAAAAAATGGGCTGATAGAATCAAATTGATGAGAAGCAATGAAGAGAATACGGGGTAATCGTTTATATACAAGTCTGTATGGCTATGCTAGTGTGTATGTACGTAAAGATAGGTGAGTACGTAAGCATTGACGTAAAAGGCAAAATGTGTACACAGTATTCTTTGGGTTCATTCGATAGTGTAGCTGGTCACTCAGTAGTAAGCTAACAATCATTATATTACCGTTTGTATTTATGATAATTCAATCTTCTATTTTTGGATTCCCAAAACTCACACCTGCTTATCGAATGGACGTAGACTACATACGTATCTTACGTAAGATAATGTAATGCATATGTAAATGAAAGGCGGCGGAAATTATTGATGCACACATACTTTTCGCGCCTGTATTTTTAATGCTACAACGACCACAACTATTATTCGGTAAATGGATTACGCTTCAAAGGATAATCTAACTCCCCATCTGCGACACTGCACATGGCACGAAGTAGCGGAACCATTTTTGCATCATTTGTAAGAGGATCATTACATAGAGGGGTCGGCCCGCTACTTCCACTGATGGTTCTGCTGCTTAAGCCATTGCTGTTTTTCAAAACCCTTGCACTCATATCAAATGCTATATAGGTAACCCCCTTTTCATTCCAATCCCTTATAGGATCATCAACAAACACATCCGTGTCCCCATGCATACGTGCCATTCTCTGATGCATGTGGTTAACACGTTCAAAAATGTTGTCCACAGACTCGCCATTAGTAACCCCACTATGTACATAGTGAGATAAATTTCCATTAACTTCTAATTGCCTCCCGTATGTGTTTTCATACAGTTGGATTATGTCGTCAAACGCGATTGCGTCCTCTGAAATACAATCCTTGTGCGTCTCAAAGTACACATTTAAGTTTAGCTTGTGACACATTTGGGTTAGCCGCTCCAATCTTTCAACAATTGATTCATAGTACTTTGAGTCATTACGATAAGCTCCTCCAGTGTTCAGATACTTCCGTGGTAAACAAAGTTGATAAGTAACATACTCTGCTCCTGCAGCGCGGTCACAACGTAGCTTCTCTTTCATCTGCACCCAAAAATCGTGATCATTGAAATCCATGCCATGCGCAAGCAGTTGGTCGGATATTGGGGTCGAATCTGTTACACGGTACAGGGAGCCGAAGATTTGGATTCCGTGTTCATCTGCTTCATCTTTCAACATACTTGCAAACTCTAGAGGAGTCAGTTTTTTTGCCTCTTTCGGGTACATCATCAGCATATCTTCTACACTAATTTCGATGCCGTCATAACCAGACGCCCACACATGTTCAAACAGGGACTTCAGGTTCTTTACCCTAGGGTCTTTGCTGGCTCTTGCAGCGCGTACAGGCCGACCACACAAAGATACGCGGTGGCGGTCTGCCAAGATAGTATTACACGTTTTGGATGGTTCTACAATCTCTTCCGTCGGACTGGAGTGACTTTGATCTGCAGCTTGGATGATCGCTGAGTCTTCATCACTCCTTTCTGCAAACGTATAAGAAGATAAAGCAAATGCCGCACTTGAGAACATCACAGCGCCGGCAGAGAATAAGGTTTTGTCACGTGGTCTACGTGTTGAGTGTCTCAGAGCCTGCGAGCGTGTACTAATTGACCTTGCCAGACTGCACTTTCTGCGAAGTCTTTGGGTCAAAACCCTGTCTGCTTTGAATGATCGTCTCAAAAACATGGACATAAAGGAGCAAAAATGATGTTGTATGAAGTATGTAGTTGCAACTTTACGTTGAATGCATGTTGGCACAGTATTTGACATGTGTTGGGTGGGATCTCATTATTTTCGATTTCAAATCATTGTTTTTTCCTCTCCTCCTCTCCGTCCTGCTGTCGTCGTCTGCTGTGTTGTCTCTCTTCTTCTTTTTTTATTCTTTATTATTATTTCAATTATTATATTTATTATATTTTATTATTTGCTACACATATTATACTAATAATAATAGGGAGGAGGAGTGGTGTATGTGTGCTTTTTTATTATTATTACAGAGTATTAATTTTTGAGAAGATGTACTGTGTTGTTATGAGTGAGTGGTACACCATAGCATCGCACGTACTGCTAAATAAAGAGTGTTATTTTGTTCACCTACTGTACTCACTCGCTACTACTTCCTACTCCACAACATAAAAAACAAAAAATATATTATTATTATTACAGATATATATTTTTATTAGGATGTATGCTACTATCATCGTATTTTATTGTTGTCTATCTCATCATTCATGCACAACTCTATTAGTACTACTACTGCTAGTTAAACAACTCGGAAGAAAAAATAATAATAATACCACTCCTGTATTTTTTTGATTCTTTATTATCAGTAGAGTACATCGCGTCTACTAGTAGGAAGTTCATTTCGTTTTTTGCTTATCTCCAAGTCGGTGACGAGAGACGTTTAAGCTAATATTCAACACCGTGGCATACGTCATTGTTGCAAGAACAAACTACCGCCCGGGGAGATAGGAGAAAAGTGTCGACCACGTGGAAACTGTGTGCTGCTCGAAAATTTGCTTATAACTTGCGTGAAGCAGCATGGCAGACTCCCTAACGACAAACCCCTCGCAAAGCGGTGACAAAGCTAGCAAGACTGGTGGGGACGTCAATACAAAAGATGTTACCGAAGGAAATTATGTCGATGGCAAAGATAGCGTTTCTACTGCTTTAAAATCGACGCTGAGAGTGCACTCTCCCCTACGCCCCTCACGTACAGTTCCAGCAGTACCAGAAAGTTATGGCGATGATAACGATGCGTCCTTCGAGACTAAGCAAGTTAGATTAAATACCAGTGACCTTGCAACTACTACCGCTAAAACTTTTATCGAGAAAGAGAGCAGCAATGCTGCAGAGGAAAAAGTGTCCATACTGCAACGGCAAAATCGAACGTTGCTGAAACAAATAGTTGCCATGAAGCAGGCCAATGCATATAGTGGCACAAATAGCGTTACGTTTGGAAATACTAGCAACCGACTGACAAACACAGATATGGCAACAACTCTTTCCCGAAATTCGAGTGGGGATGCGAGTAGTGCCGGCGAAGGCGAAGCAATGAAACCATTGGAATTTATGAAAAATCAATTAGCACTGTGTGAACTTAAGCTGAGGCGCGCGCACAAAAATTATCATGAGCTAAGCAAGCGCACGCGCCAATTAGAGACAGAAAATATACGCGCGGAGAAGAACATGCTGGAGTTATCGCACCGCTTTAAACTATGTCAAGATCAGTTGCAGGCCAAAGAAAAGTCGCAGCTAAAACTCGAAACAGCACACCAAAATGCCTGCAAAGAAATTGCAAAACTAAAGGATTCCAAAGAAAATGAGATAAAAAATAGAATAAAAGAACTACAAGATACCAATGAAGCTCTTGTAAAGCATGCTAAAATGTGCGAAGAACGTGTCATTAGGTCCGAAAAACTTGCCCTTAAATATCAGCAACAGTTCGAAACGAGTCAAGCGCAAGGTGTAAAATGGAAAAAAGACAGACAAGACATTGGAAACTATGCTTTGACGCTAGAAAAAGCCCTGAAAAGGGCACACAATGATATTGAGAGTTTCAAACGTACGCGTACAACAAATGTGCAGCACGGGATGCAGCCTATCGGTGATAATTCCATGAATACTGCAAAAGTTCCTCTCCAAGCCAGTGTTGGTGTTGTACACAAACACGCTGTCAAGCATGACTACAACGATGGCACTGTCAATTCGCAGCCATCCACGCCAAAAGCAACGTTTATCACCAACAGCGAGAAAAACACTCCTACTCACACACCGTCCCCCCCGCCGTCTCCACCAACACCTGATGACAATTCGAAATTGTACAGAGCCCCTCCACCTTCAGCGCCAGTGACACAAGAATTTTTTAGCTAGAACTTTTGTCAACAGTGAGTATGAATTATTGAAAGAAAGGGAGATGCAGGAATTTGATCCCTTTTGAATGGTGTACAGTATAGAATATAGTGGATTGGATTCTTCATTACTTGTGTTTGAGGTACATGGGTAATATATACGTATATATACTCGTGTGTGTATGTGTTTTATATATATATATTTAAATTTCTTAAAGCACACACTGGAGAAGACTTTATGCATAATATCCGATTCAAAAAGAAATCGAACTCTCGTTTTAGTTATATATGTTATCTGTCTGATCCACCAAAGTCACTAATGCTAGAGAGATCTCCATCATCACCGTCGTTGTTTTTCATCACCCACTTTGCACTTTGTGTCCATGGAGAGACTCCTTCGTCAGGTATGTTGAAGACATTGTTAATGTTGCTATTACTCTTGTGCAAACGATTTGAACCAGTCCCAATCTCTAGATTTGGTTTTCGCAAGCCATTGCCAACTTTTTTGACTTGATTGTCTAGATCAAGTGCTGCGTCCATATCTAATGAATCAAATTCATCCAGCAGTGAAAAGCTATTATTGTTATTATCGCCATCGTCTATGAATTCCTTCGCACCTTGCTGTTGTTGCATTTCTGTGAAACTTCCGCCTTGAGACTGAATAAAATCGTCAGCCAACTCGAAATTATCATCTATCTTTGAAAACTGCTCGTTTTCAAGGTTCAAAGAAGCTATATCATCCATAAAACCATCGTCTGTCCCACCGAATAAGTCGGTAGATGATTTTGACTTGCCATTATAATTGTGACCAGTAGGAGAAATCAATTTTTCATTCATCAAGGCGTATGCATCCATATCCATTTCGCCATCACCAAATATATCCATCATGTCACCGTACTTTGTTGGGCTTTGAATTGGGCTTGGAATACGTAATTCCATGGATTTTGCTGGTAAACCTAGTTTCGGCTTAGCCTTTTTTCGTCTTGGTTTGGCCTTTTTACTTTTTCCAGGCCCACTTACAGACGTCGAGGGTTTTTGAGTCGGTATTTTCTTTGCAGAATTTTTAGTATTCGCAATGTTTTGCTTTTTCGTCGAGGCTGTCGACGGCATCATTCCAAAAAATGGCATACCGGCAGGAACGAGCAGCCGTTGTTTACTTCGATTTCCTTCTGATTCTGGTTGTGCTTTTTGCTTTAAGTTTGCAGCTTTTCCTCTTAGTTGTTGTTGCTGCTGCATTTGCATCATACGCTGTTGTTGCATAATCATCATCATCATTGGGTTCATCATATTATTGTTGCCCATGGGTAATTTTCCGGCCGTCTTGTTACTACGTACTTTGCCCTTTGGTTTACTTTGGTTGTGTTTCACTGCATTCGCTGTATTAGTTTGGGGTCCATTTTTTCCATTGTTTCTCTGTTGCATCGCTTGAGCTGCCATCATTTGTCCCATCCAGGCTTGCATCATCATTGCCTGAAACGCCATAGGGTTCATTTGTTGTTGCTGCTGTTTCTTCGTCTTTTGAAATCTTTGGCGTTGCTGTTGCTGCACTTGTTGGTGTTTTGTCTGTTGTTTTGTTTGCCGACTTTTTTGGGCGGGGTCTTTCGTTTTCTCGAGTGAGCTAGCACTGCTATTACCCATGCCATTTATAGTGCCCGAAATGCCGCTGTCACCACTGACTATTGAGTTGTCCACTTCAGCAGGAGGTTTCGGAGAAATTTTATGCGGGTCTTGCTTCTGGCCCTTATACCACCTTTTACGCGCAGACGAATTCCATCTGTTCTTTACTGCATTTTCAGTTCTACCAGGCAATAACTTTGCGATTTCACTCCACTTGTGCCCAATTTGTTGTTCAGCTTTAAAGATAATGCGATCTTCGTCTTCCGTCCATGCTCCTTTCTTTATGGAAGGGTCTAAATGATTACAGTATCGCTCCCTACATTGCTTCCCCTGTCTTCCTTGTAAATGACGGGCTACTTCGGACCATTTGACATTGTCAATGCCATGCTTATTTACAAAATCCTCTACTATCTTATCTTCGGCAGGTGTCCAAGGCCCTTTTACCGGACCAGGCTTCAAAATCTTGTTCCAACGTGCCATTACTTGGGCTCCAGTCCTTTCGTTGCCAACATATTGTGCTATCTTTTCCCACTCCTTAGGCCCGTACTTCTTTACAGCCTCCTTTAGCCTGTGATCTTCAACCCTGCCCCACTTTGCTGTAGGGCGCCGTCTAGGCACCGGGTCAGAGTCACCATGCCCATCTAATCCTGCAGCGTCGCTTTCTTCCATGGTAGTTTTCGAGGCCACAATTCCTTGCACCGCTGATATAGGCGATGTCGCCCTTCCCTGCCTATTTGGGTCCGACTTCCTACCCGTGGTACCAGTTGCTTGGTCTCCACTTTGAGTATCGACCGGTAAGGCTTTCACTGGCCCACTCTTATCTATACCACCGCTCTTAGGCCTCGCATTAATGCGGACACGTCGTCTCAGGGGCACTTTGGGCGGTTCCATCGACGTTTTTTTGCTCTTATTTAGCGCACTTCTGTTCATGCCCCCGCCACTCAAAGCACTGAGAAACCCTTTTTGGTTGGATGATAAGCGGGTTGTACGATTTGGATTTCTCGACGTACTTGCGCTTCCACGAAATGCCATGTGAGACTCTATCGGGCAGGATGGACCACGTGAGCCCATACCAGCCGTAGCAGGAGACATGCGATTGTCATGTCTTTTCAGAGGCGCATTATTTGGGCTTACGCCGGCCCTAAAAGATGGCGAATATTTTGCCGGCGATGGTGGCGTCCTCTTCATGCCGTTACGCTTCAAACACTGGTACTATGAGCCACTGCAAGGTCACGCCTCCAAGTTTTGCACGTGTCTGCTCTGCGATCTTGTGTTTGTGCAGGTGGAAATTCGTCTGTCAACAGCTGCAATAGATCGAGTGGGAAATAATGATAAATATGAGGTATGCTCGAAAGACTAATACAGCTCCGCCTTCAAACGTCGTGAGTCTCTCGCCAACTACGATGTAACAACTCTATCATCATCATCATGCGCCACCATAATAATAATAATAATAAATCAATCATCATTTTTTCTTTTATTATATATTATTTATTATTATTATTATTATCTCTACTGTGTATATGATATCATTATTCGTGTTTTTTTTTGGTCTCTATTTTTTCATCTAGCCTTGTTGTTGTGTTGTGTAAGGTATGTTGTTGGTAGTGTAGTACTTCCTAACAAACAAACAAAGCCAAGGCCGCAACACAAAGCATGCACCATGATCATGTTGTTGTATGGTAGTAAGAAGTGCATTGCATATGTATGTATGTAGTAGACAATAAATAGACGACAGACAATGAACGAAAATCAATAATAAGGGAATATTATTGTACCGAACTTAAACTACGTTCTCTTCTGAAGTACGTACGGTCCATGAAGAAGTTGTTCTTTTATACTACAGCATATCGTGTACTATATATGGTCGACGAGGAATACCTGCGTAGTCTCGGCACCAACTTTGTTCTATCTGCTCCGTCGAAGGCATCATTGCCATGTCTTCTCATTACTGACACTTACTGGACCAGTAAATTTTGTCGCGTCAATGGAAAATATGTTCAGAGAGAGTACTGCAAGAAGAAATATAAACACATGTAATTTAACTATTCTGGAATCGGAAACATTTAAAAGTGTCATTTCAATTTGTCACTTCACGAAAGGAATCCAACATCATCAAGGTAGGTGTTGATTTTATCGGGAGTATGAAAATGGTATACTCCGTCTGTCGTATAGGGGGCGTAGTAGTTTATTTGTCATCAAGGAGCCAACAAATCGGCTGCTGCGTGGTGTCATAAATAAAAACAGAAAAATATATAATTTTTATAATAAACAAAAAATATGATGCCCTCTTTCTTGTCTGAGGTTGAATGGCTCTTGCATTTTCTAATGGTGTATGTGTGTAATTCCTACTACCACTTTCCCTACTTACACTACTACTCTACACACAGTACACCGATTATTATTGAGATCAACCTCTCTCTCCTTCTTCTTCCATCCTTCCTTGTAGTACTACTTACTACTGCTGGTACTGGTGCTGCTGCAGTATTTTGTTGTTGTGGTGGTGGTGGTGGTGATATTATACGATTGGCTCCACGCCTCGGATTCACGTATACTCACTCTCTCTCACACCAAGTGTACCAGTGAAAGAAGACCATCGCCAACACAATTAGGTTTGCCTTTTATCCCCTTGTTCCAACTTGCGGTCAACGTGACGCCAGGCTTTACCACCAACGACATGGCATCAATTGCAGAAAATTCACAGCCTTGGCAAGCCAATTCAGAGAAGAACTGCAAAGGCGAAAGGTGGTGCAAACCAGAAGGATATCCAACCGGGATTTACGTTCGGAATAGTTTATGCACGAAAGGGCAAGATACTTCGAACAGTGATGTTGTTGAATTGGTTACTATGGAAAAGAACCACGTAAAGTTTTATATATGTGGTCCGACCGTCTACGCGCTGTCCCACCTTGGTCACGCAAGGGCATACTTAACATTTGACATCGTCAGGCGCGTCTTGGAGGACTACTTTGGTTTGGACGTTACAGTAGTAATGAATATAACTGACGTCGACGACAAAATAATCAAGCGGGGCAGAGAAGGCTACTTGTACAAGAAATTTTGTGACGATGTCTCTGTGGATGTTGGCGAAATGTCCCAGGCAAAGTTTGACAGCGCAGCAAGCACACTGGTTGCTGTAGGCGAATACACGTTGAAGACGGCTACCAAGAAGCTGGAAGCTTCAGAAGCTCCCGAAGAAAGGCAACTGTACCTAAAGCGGGTCGACGAAGCCAAGGGCATCATTTCAAATGTTAATGATGTAATTTCGACGAAAGATATCGATTCTCTTAAAAAAATGGTACCAACCATGAAATCTCAAATTGGAGAGTATCTTGATTCCGAATATGGCAGCGATGTACGTGATAAGAAAATATTTGATACGTTGGCGAAAGAGAACGAGAAAGCATATTTTGAAGACATGGAGAATCTGGGAATTCGCCCGCCCACAATAATCACGCGGGTCTCTGAGTATGTGCCTGAGATCGTAGATTTTATTTCGCGCATTATTGGCAACGGCTACGGTTACGAAAGCAACGGCAGCGTTTATTTTGATACTGAGGCTTTCAAAAATGCTGGCCATGTATATCGTAAGTTAGTGCCACCAGTGGCGAACAGCGGGGTAAATGCAAAAAAAGATTTAGAACTGCTACGTGAAGGTGAAGGAGCTTTGTCTAAGGGCGGATCAGAAAAGCGGAATGAATTTGACTTTGCTCTATGGAAAGCTAGCAAACCTGGAGAACCAACGTGGGATTCTCCGTGGGGACAGGGCAGACCCGGGTGGCATATTGAGTGTAGTGCGATGGGCTGTTCTGTGTTCGGTGACGGGAATATGGATATGCATGCGGGTGGAATCGATTTAAGATTTCCTCACCATGATAATGAACTGGCTCAAAACGAAGCATGCTTTTGCCACCAGCAGTCAGTAAATTACTTTTTGCACGCTGGCCATTTACATATAGATGGCCTAAAAATGTCAAAATCTTTGAAAAACTTCACTACTATCCGTGCTGGTTTGGAGACTTCAACAGCAAACCAGATCCGTATGCTGTTTTTGCTCAACGCCTGGGATAAATCGATGAACTTCAGTAATGACCAATTTGAACAAGCTGTTACGCTAGAAAAAAGATTTAGCGACTTCTTCCAAAACGTGAAAGTGTGTCTGCGTGGTCAAACGGCTGGTGCGCCAAAAAAGTGGCCGTCGACGAAGGACGGCCTGGAGCTAGCATTATGGAAAGATTATACGCAAGTGATGAAAAATGTGCGCAGCCATTTACAAAATAACATCGATACAAACGCCGCAATCAACGAGTTGCTTGAGCTTGTAGGAAAAGTAAATACTTACTTAGGGCGGGCCAAGGAAGCTGCACGCGGATATTTGCTCTTGACAATATCTCGGTACATTATGCGAATCCTGAAATGTTTTGGTTTGACCGACGAGTCATTCGATAACTGGATGATTGGCAATGGTTTGGGCAACGCGTCAAAGCTAGGAACTGGCTTGGGGCAGGCTGTAGGTGGACAAACCGATGATGGTGCCAATGGGTCGATGGATAGGGAAGAAATATTGACACCATTTTTGAACATTTTATCATCGTTTCGGGACTCTGTTCGTAATGCTGCATCTACTGGCACAGATAAGCAGTCACTGTTTGCCATGTGCGACGATGTCAGGAAACAATTGTTAGAAAAAGGCGTGAAGCTGGAAGATCGCGGCGGACAATCAACCGCAATTAAATTTGGCGATGCTGCAGCAATGATGGCAGAGGAAAAACGAAAATTGGAAGCCGCCGAAGAGAAGCGAAGAAAGAAAGAAGAGGCCAGGCTAAAGCGCGAAAAGGAAGCGGAGGCTAAATTAGCACAAGCTAAAATACCTCCAAATGAGTTCTTCAAAACTGTTCATGCCAAAGATTACAGTAAGTTCGACGAAGATGGTTTGCCCACCCATGATGCAAAGGGGGAAGAGTTACCGAAAAGCAAACTAAAAAAGTTGAAGAAGATATTCGCAGCCCAAAAGAAAGCACATGCTAAGTATCTAAAAAGTCAGAGTTAAACCAGCTGGTGTAGTAAGTAATAAATAATAATACTTATTATTATTGTATTATTATATATAAGATTATTATTCATTCCTCCACACAAATAATAGAAAAAAATTATTACTAGGGCAACTGTACTTACTAACTACTATACTAGAACTCTGAAAATGTGTGAGGAGCCGGGCGGGCTAATAATACGAAATAGATAGTGTATACATACATACATACAACCCAACTCCCGAGTCCTAAGACAATCGCGTAAAAAGCATCATACCATCATTATACCAGCCAGCCATACACAAAACACCATAATTATAATTTAATACTTTATAAGTAATTTTTATTATATTTTATACTTTAATAAATTATTTATGACCATAATTTTATTGTAAAACGTAATAAATAACCCTAAAAATGCATTTCATATTTATATCGTTTTAATATATTTATAGTCATATTTATCTTTGAAAAACAGTTTAATAAGAATAAAACGTATATAAATATTATAATTAATATAATTTAATAAACCCATTTTAAGATTATTTTTATTAGTAAAAAAGGAGTTTCTACGTTATAAAAATATTAAAATACCATAAATAAATTTTTAAAAAAGCAAATATTATAATATACTGTTTTACGTATTTCCACGGTTCATCAAAAAAATGAATGAATCAGCAACACAACGACGTAGTCGCCAGGTAAAAAGTATATATTATGTTTGTACATTTATTACAGTACAGTATAATATTACGATATACTTTACCAGGAAAAAAGTACTAATTACTACACACTAACACAAAAAAGAAAAAGAAGAATAGGAAGAAAAAAAGTATACAGTAATGTATACTAGTTTATAATACGAAAAGTGAACAAGAAGAGAACTGAACTACCTTACGTATTATATTGATCGGCATTAATTATCGCATCAACGAGTTTTGGTAGTGATATAAATCCTTTGTCATTTACTACCTAGATCTTCTTATATGTAAGTTCGCTTGATGCCCGTGTGAGGCTGTATATAGGTTTCTGGCCAATATGACTTTTTTGGCAGTGCAGCAAAACAGGGATTTGCCATGTACAACCCCACTAGTGTCTTGGAGCAATCCCCTAAAAGGAGTCGAATGCAGTGGTCGTACACGTGGTGTTGATAATTTCATTTGCTCTCCTTGCTTTTTCCATTGATTGCCGCATTGCCCGACCATATGTTCGGCATCTTTTGTGCTCCTCTAAACACTGGAAAATATTTTTGCGTGTATCGTCATTTGCATATGATTGAACGCGGCAACAAACCCACTACGCTTCTTTCGATACAGTATTAATGCTTCAATTATATGCTGGTCTATATTGTGCTGTTAAACAGTGTGGCAAACATCAATTTGCTTACTTCCATCGGAGCACAGACCGCATCTTTCCAAATGTGTGAGCAGGAGGTCGAATTATGAGCAACAAGTCGTTGAAGGGGATTCTGCATCTCAGCTGCTGGGGGCTTATCATACCGTTTTGAGTGTGATTGGACTCATTTATCACTACTATACAGGCTGTGCCAGAAAATTCAAAACATGACCGACTTCAATAGTTGAAAAATAAAATAGTTAAACTTAGATTACACTTCACAGTTGCCGAGCCACTTCCATAAGTTATTCAAATCATACATCTCCATAACCCAAATTTGCATTGATTTCACAAGCATACACCAACAAAAGTCTTTTCGACGCTTTGGATCATAATGTTTATGAAGTAAAAAACCTTGCCAGCGATCTCTTTAATTTCGTTCAAATTAGAAATTGCCCCACAATCTTGTGTTGATTTTATACAGATTCATAATAGGGCAAACAATACGCGAAAAAAAAATATTTGTGTGCACTGAATTCTGGCTTATTATTCTGAAATTTCCCCGTTGTCGACAGCAGAGCTGGTTGCGCCCTCTTTACCCCGAGGTCGTTTTTTACCTGTAATATTGCCTTCGTATCTTTCATTGTCTTTTCCACCTTTATCCTCATCATCTATGTCCTCGTCTTCATCATCACCACCTTCAATAGCTGAATTTTTCCTTTCCAAGCGTTGTGCTTGAAGGTAGGAAAAATTGGTTAACTCAAGCTGGTCAACTAACTTCGTGAAGGTCTTGAAAAATGCTTTCGAGTTCTTTACTACTAGGGCGTTTTCCCTGGCCGCTTCGTCCAGCTCTTGTCGAATACTAGCAATTTTATTTGACACAATATCGATAGATTTTTCCAGAGCTTTGCGGGACGGGTATTTATTGATTTCTTTACATTTCGCTTCCATTTGTACCTTTTCCTCACGCCTAACTCGTGCTTTTTGTAACTCCAACTTTAAGATTTCAATCTCGTCTTTCGTACCTTGAATCTCACTCTCTACAGCTGCAGTCATATCACTGTACTGCTTCCCTTCCCTTCTGTACGTTTCATAAACACGCTTTTGCTGACGCAGGTCATTTTCGTGTATGTGTTTTCTTTTTAAAATTGCATGAAATTGAGTCATTGCTGTGTTGTAGTCCATCCCCGTCCCCAAGATGGATTGTTTGGTGGCTGTGGACACACCATACCGGACAGCGTTAGAATACTTGAAGAGACTGCCAGAGAGTGACTCTATGGATGGCGTATCTTTTGATAATACAGTCTCTCGTGTCCCTAACCTTCTGTTTTGAATTGCATCATTCATGCTGCAACAGAAAAAAGAAGCATAAATCGTACTGTAGTTGTGACTTTGTGGGCAGGGTATTTGTTGCTAGCCAGCAAAATGATGATAATCGAGTCTCGTCGTCGTCGAGAAGAAATAATTTCTTTTTTTCTTCTTCATCATCAGCAGCAGCAGCAGCGATGTGTCGTGTCCTCCTCGTCGTCGGTGGTCGTTTAGTATTATTATTATACTACGTTGTTCTTCTAATTCCATTGATAATAATAATGATAAGAATATAACTACTGACACATTTATACTATACAGTACATAGCTCCTGGTATGTATGTAGATAAAGGTCCGATATAATACTGTGTTGTCTTCTGCAGCAAATTTATTAGGTGAAGTAAATAGAGCAGATGATGACTGGTAGTGACAATAACAATTGATTGATGATTGATTCTTCACAGCAGAACACGACGATCCAAGAAGGAAAAGCACAGGAAGAATGTAAATCTTTGATCGGACGAGTAGCAAGTAGCACTAGGCACAAAATAGAGCAGAGTATATATATATATTATAGTCTATCTATATCATCATATTCAATCTTCATAAAGTGGACGCAAGATGTGACCCCAACAAGAAAACGAAAACAACAGGTGTAATAAAAGGTGCCATAATACATAAAAATCCATCTATACTGAAATCGTAGTAGTAGTAGTTTTATAGTAGTAGTAGAAAAAGCAGCAGCAGCAGCAGCAAATACAATCGGAGACGACTGTTTACAGTTGTGAAGTTCCTTATGCCTTCGAAACTCCTACCCACTTCAACACAAAAAGTAGCGAGAGATTAAGTTGATTTGTAACGAAAAGTTTAAGATTTTTACACAGATACAGGAATACTCACGATTGGGACGTTCTAGCTGAAGATGCCCGTGCAACTTCGACCGCGGCCAAGGTCAAAACCAGACTCAATTGTTCTCCAAGTGAAGAAATATCTCTTGAAAAAAAATAAGAACTTGATAGAGTATTTGATAAAAAGCCTTCTCACAACCACAGTGGTACCTCCAGAAGAATGGGCAACCACATTTAAAAGTGAATGTAATGACTACTTTGTAAGATATTTAGCTTCCGCAATAGTTAAATACTTGCAACACCACCAAGCCTCAAAGGACTCGTCAACAGTCAACGGTGTGCGAGCGTTGAAAATACTAGACCCAGAGAGCGCCAACCTTGTTGTGAAACGCTTACTGAAGGTTGTGAATGACTGGACGTGGGTTGGAGACCCGCAGTCAGAACTAGCAGTATCAACATCGGAACGATTAGGCGCAAAAATACCCAAGCATTCGAGCAACAAACAGACACCAGAAATCATGCTCGCAACTATCGCGCGTCATATAAAGGACGTTCACCGTGGAAGTTTGAAGGATTGGCTACACTCTCTAGGGTTGATAGACCCCGACACCGGTCAAGTTGACGAAAAAACATACGAAATGCAGGATGTTCTTGGTTTGTGTGAGCAAGGGGGTTTAGTTGGGGCAAATACAAAGGACGTTGCAAATTTGTATACATACATTCAAACTATGCATACTGATGCTGGGGATATCGACGAGTTTACCAACAAGATGGCACTTACTACTTCTCAAATTGTCAGGGTTATCAATAGATACCAGAGATTTCTTGATACGACTGTAGTAATAGGTGGCTTGGGTGGTAATTCTCTCAAGCTCGTTGATAAAATTTGGGAAAAGATTGAAGAAGATCCCAATGCCACAAAAGATAGCCCAAGTGGTCTTGGGTTTGATACAAAGGTATCGACAAGTTTCTTGAAAAACGTGTTGGTAAGTGAGTTTGGTTGCCATGACGCTAATATTGGCACTTTGCTTGAAGATGTCGCGGATATTATGGGCTGGGAATCGCTAGACAGTGATGGTAATAGTCGCATTTTTTTGAGCAAGATGGAGCTTTTGCATGCTTTCCGTGTGCTTGAAATATGCGCTGGGAACGGAAGTGGGAATGCCAGTGAAAATCATCGTGGGGAAGCGAGGCGAAGATACACAGAACGCGTGATGGCAACCGATGTATTGAAACACATTATTACCTCCATAAATGAAAACCCAGTTTATGGCAGCAACGAAGATGGCCTGGTAGACAAAACTGCGATCAAACGTTGGATGGCGGATCTAAATTTGATGGACCCAAGTTCTGAAAACCCACGTGAGGACATGATTTTGTCTCAAGGTATATTAAATGCAATTGGTGCAAATTTGTCTATTGATGAACAAAATATATTACTCAAATATGTTGCTGAGACGTCAATGAAAGGCGACGGGCAAGCAACACCACTTGCATTTTACGAAGCTTTGGAGCGCGTTATAAGTGCACAAAGCATCGAGACTGTTCTAGATAATCTTGGCGATCCAGATGTATTCGTCAAGGCAGTTTGGGGTACTGATGGAATCCATCATGAAAAAGATGCTGATGAACTTATAAAGGATCTAAAACGATGTGGTATCTCCAAACCCAATTTTTTTTTAGAAACGTTGGCTGGGATACAAAACTGGTCCTTGAATAAGGATCCTGCTGCTATTGGTGGGAATGGCGGCAGTGGTCTAATTAGCCAGGCGAAATTTAAGGAGGGGATATCCATTGGTCGTTCATTGACAACAGAAAAAGAAGTTGGCCGGTCAGCCAAGCTACGGCCTAATACAGTTCTGATAATGGCCTACGTTGCCTATAACATTGAACACGTTTATGGTGGCGATTTACGGAGATGGGCAATTGCTACGAATTTGATCGATACTGACTCAAACTCAGTAATTGATAAAAATGAAGATGCGGAGGAGCCATTGGAGTTTTCAACTTCAGCGAAAAAAATTCCTTATCATACATTTGAAGCACTTCTGCACAGATGTGAAATTACCTGTTCAACACATGAACTGCGATATTGCTATGATGACATCGATCACATCGAGCACGGAATCACTACAAATAATCTGTTAAAGCTTTTAAATAATATCATTTTATGCAGGGATGGGCGGGAAGCACTTAATAAAATTTACGATAGAGGATACGTTGATTATGTTGTGAACATGGATCTTGGCAAGTTTGCGAGTGGTAAGCTAAGTAGGGACGATATTTTAGACCAGCTGCTTATGGATGGGGTGCTGGAATCAGATGATATTGAAAAAATTGGGAAAATGCTAGATTCTATGGCAAGTCATGATAGCATTGTACTTGATAATAAAGTCGGAAAAAAACAATCCAAGAATAATGACTTACCGGATGGCATTGGATTTGAAAATGATTCAGATGCGGGCGATGAGGAAGTTTCTAAACGCAAGTTTAGTCCTGCGGAGTTAGCTGAATTTTTCAATGCCTGTATTATTCTTTCCAGACCAGAATTACCCGGAGAACAACTAGATATAATGGCGGCATCGGATACACTCTCGAAGATTATACGAGGAATAGATTTAGAACACAATGGAAGTGTAATAGCTATGCTTCAGTCGATTAAACTTGCAGACGCACAAGGGAAAATAATTAATGCCCCACTTAATATACGACTTCTGAAGAAAGTTTTACGGACTACCGGAGTAAATACAGCCAGTAGGCAAGATATTGGAAACCTTCTTCATGGAATACAAGTGTTGTCACGAGCAGATAAAGCAACGATTCGTGGGCTATATGACGCCATAAAAATGAAGATCGAAGTGAATGATGTCCACGATACGCTTGAGTTTTCAATTGGACATTCATCCCACTTTGTTGAGGACTGCAAATTAGATTCCAGTGGGGTGGAGCCTACAGCAAAAAATCTTCAACAGCTTTTCGTTCGTGCTGGATTGGGAATACCTGAGGCTTTGAAATTAAGCAGTGTGGTGATGAAGGAAATAAATTTTGGAAACGAAAACGATGCACTGCAAAATATAAGCGCAGGAAGTAACATGATTGTAACACCGAAACTTACACAAGAAACGTTGGAGGGCACTTTGGAACGCCTGCGGCACTTAGCGGGTGCTGTACCTGGAAGCCACGCTTCAGACGCAAGTTTTGTTAAGATGTCATCATTACGCTTACTGGCGCGCATTAGCGACATTATCGATAGAAATTATGGTAGCGATGAAATTAGTTTTTTTAGGGAGTTTAAACTAATCGAAGACAAAGAAAACATTGAAGACAGTTCTGTAGCTCTTAAGGATTTGGTCGTTGTAGCAAGTTCACTTGGTTTGGAAACATCAAGAAACGAGCTACTGCACTTGTTGCAATATATCTCAGAGGAAAACCCGCATTCAAACATTGAGGCATTTATAAATCATTTGAAACGTGTAAAGATTTTAAAATCTTTGAGGGGTTTCATGCACAACGCCATTGATGATGGCAACTCCTTTGCTGCTCGAGTCTTCAGTGGATCGAATTGTATTGTTATGACCGCAGCAGACGTGATTAGTAAAATGGTATCCTTGGGCTTTGATTCTACAAAATCCTTAGAGTTTTTCAGGGCTATAAAGAACGTTTATGGTTTACCATTCGAAGCTGCCATTTCAGAGGAGTGGTTGAGTGAAATGGTTGATGTCGCTCTCATAGCTTCTGGGGAAAAGCATAATATCGAGACGCAGCGCGAGGCTCATATCGGCTTTCTTATAGCCCATCTTCTGGACCATATAGATGATAAATATGGCGGAAAATGGGACAAATGGCTTGGAAAGTATGGTTTAGTTGATAATAACGGTATATCAACAGACCGGGTTGTTAATGAGCCTCTGATGAAAGAAATGTGTAAAGATGCTGGAATAAATGCGAGCGATCCCTTTTTAGAGGATATCGTAGATATGATTGCCGCAGAGCGCCTCGGGTCACGCGATCCAGATTTAGACAAAGATGATGTAGGTATAAAGATCTCATCTGCTCAAGCATATTTAAATCTAATTGAAACCGTTAGTAGAGCAAAACTGCAACAAGAAATAATACCAAGTGACATTGTAGGATTTGTAGATTCTCTAGGGATAGAATCTCACATTTATAGGATTCCTAAGGAAGAACTGTTGTATATGTTTATCGACTCTGGAATGGAAGAAAGCAGAGCCAAAGGTTTGGTCGATTCTTTATGGCACGATTTAGAGTTGGATGGCTTTGACGGGTTAACGAGAGCCCATTTAATCAAGGGCCTACAAATGTATGCAAATCTTGGCGATGAAAAGTCATGGAATTCGCATGCGCGCTCAAATGTATATACAGGATATAGCTCACACGAAGCGCCAACAAATGGCTCCGCAGATATGTTATTCACTTCGCTGAAAGCCCTTGAAAAAATTATAGAAACGGATGAAACTGAGGACATGGTCCCGAAAGTGGGCGGTGTTACAAGTATCCTAGGTGCCATGAGCACTGCAGCGGGGTTGGATGAAACTGCTTTGCCAGCCTCGGCGCGTAAGGAAATTGTAGAGGTATGCGAAAACATGATTGATTCCTATGATTTCAAAAATTCGACGAATCTGCCAGTGGAGTTGGCAGAGGATGCTGTGAAAAGGTTGAATAATGCAACTAGGTCGACTCAAGCGAAAGAGTTCGCCAGTAGTGCAAAACAACAAGCCGAAACGATTGCAGATCTAAAAACACTATTGGTTTACGCGAGCTCCGAAACAACCTGTGTACAGTGTGTCCGTATAGGGGCGCTTGAAGCAGCACTGCAAGCTTGCAAATGCATTGTCAATCTACCACCTACTTGTCACGACCGAGAGCGCCTTCACCAGGTGTGTTCTATAACGATAGCAGAGATAGTAAAGGTTATGGAACAGCATATATTGGATGAAACAATGGATGTCGATAGCCATCATATTGATCTAGATGTTCTAGAGCATGCACTTGTGGAAATTGATCGTCTGGGTTCGTCGATTTCCCAAGTGCCGTGTGATGCGAAGACATTGTTGGCGCATTTACGTGTTATGTCAACCTGCTTAATCTCAAGCACCGCTACCAAATCGCTTACGAAGAAAGGGGCATTAAATGTGATGATACAGGCATTGTCGATAGCATGCAGTGCTGATATAGCACCAATAACTTCGCTAAAACTATCGGAGAAAGAGAAAATTATAAAGGCCGCCGCAATAGCTCTACGGGGTTTCATTAAGTGTAGCTTAAGGGTGGGAACAACTGAACCTGATTTCGAAAAAAATGTGCTCAACGAAGTTATCGAGAATGGGGTGGTTGCATGCGTCTTGAAAGGACTAAATTCAAACGCAAAATACGACATTGGCGAGCTATTGCAGCTCCTTGCAATATTAGCGGAAGAAGAACCTTTGCAGCAAAGTATTTTAAAGCAGAGAGGTATCAGAATTGTAATTCGTGTTTTGCAGTTGCACAAGAACGACCCAGACGTTGTTCTTGCTGCCACTAACGTCCTAAGAATCTTGTCACAGACAAACGAAGGCGCCAACGCAGTTTCGCAGAGTGGTGGAACTAGAAATGTCATCAAATTTGCAATGGAATGCCCAGCAGAAGCTAGATTCATACCCGCAGCTGCCGGCGCAGCCGAACTACTTGCGACACTAGTTGTAGCGTCTAAAAGTGTCGATGGTTTGCGCGAATCACTTGTAGAGCAGGAAATTTCGAGTGCAGCTGTGCAATTAGTAGACAAATTTCCAGAGGAAGAAAATGTGACAAGATATGCCGACAAGATTTTATCAGAGGTAATGAGCCCTCAAAGCGCAGTTTATCTTATGGCAAATCCAGAGCTAAGTGATATTGTTCATGATTATATGCCAGGAGCACAATCGATGGCAGCAGAAGTAATTGGTGCAAACATGGCGAAGATATGCTCCACTGAAGGTGGCTCACAAGCTATGCAATCAATAGTTACTGGTATGGCTAATTCGGGAAAACAAAGCGAATTGAATGGCTTTGTTGCGAATGTTATGACAACATTAGAATGTAATTCAGAACACGCACAGACCTGCCTAGAAGTTTTGAATAAAGTGACGGAGCATGTACATTCTTCAGCGCTTGTTTCCGAGGAATTGATTAACATGCGTGTGGGTTCTAGAATATCTGCAGCCCTTGCAAATTCTAGCAAAGACGACGATAACGATCATTTTGCAAGAGATGCACTATCTTTACTGCAAGGGATGGAAACTGATGAAATCGATAACGACGACGATGTTGTTGATATAGGCGCATTAAAAGCAGCTTTAAAAAAAGTAGAAAAGAAAATCAAAGAGCCCGCCTTTAAAACCCAAAAGAAAAATATCAAGGATGAAAGCTCTGATATTGTTGAGCAGCGCCTTCAAGAATTAAAAGATGTAGATCCTGGAAATATTAAACAGTATATTAAAAAGATGTCTGAAGTTGCGAATGTCACAAAAAAACGCCACAATCAACGTCTGTACGCATCAAAAGGTGCGGGCGTTGCGGCAACGCAGCTGATTTTGAAATACATTGCTTATATAGATTTATTGATTCCATGTTTGCAAACGTTGATAAATCTAGCTTTTAGAGCACCGGACATTTCCCATCACTTGGTGGAGCAATTGAAGCTCCCGTCAGTACTTGAATTTGTTGCACACAAGCACATAGAATCACTCAAAATTAACAATTTATTGTATTTACTACTATGTAACCTGTGCGCTGGCGATGTGCGGCGACAATCGTTGATATGGACTAAGCTTGGGCAGAAATTAATGTACATAGCACACAAACACGGCGAATCTTCTGACATTGCTGCAAGTAGTACAAGGCTTTTTGGAATTTTGTGCGATTCAGATGAAATAATGACAAGTATGGTTTGTGACGGGGTTACTTCCATCCTTGTCCACTTTATCGAAATGCACCCTAAGGAGCATGAAGTGTTGAAACTTTGTATGGATGTGTTGGGGAACTTTTTCCTCGCTGAATTTGAAGATGAATATGATTTATCGAATTATCACGAGCAGTTGTATTCTTATCGAGCCGCCGAAGTTGTTTTGGACACTGTTTCACACTCGGTACCATCGAAAGTGCTATCGGCTGGGCTAGAGGCGCTATATAATGCAACTGTTTATCCGCCAACTTTGGAGAGATTGGTTGTCAAAGATCTTGTTGAGACTATACTAAAAATCATTCAAATTCACGATTATGATGAAGTCGTAATTCAGCATGCCATGTCAATGGTACATGCCATTACTGTTTCTGCAACATGTAGAACAATTTTGCTTGAAGATGGTGGGTTCCAAGTCATCGTTGGTGTGATTGAAAATTCATTTTTAGAAAAAGAACGTATTGAGGTGTTGGAAAATACGGTCTCAGCATTCTATCATTTGTCAACTGACGAAGAAATTCGTAAGCGAATGGTGGCTTTGGGAGGTATAGCAGCAGTAGCTAATCTGATTGGGTTGAGTGAGGGAGATGGCTACGAGCGTGAATGTATACTAATTACCATCAGTGCGTTCAACAAGCTTGCCGCAGATGATAATTGCATGTTTGACGTCGCCCGATACGCTATTCCATCTTTGATGAGGATATGCAATGATTTGTACCCAAAGGAATATGCTTTTTTGAGTGGCTTAATCGGAATTATAGGATTATTGTCGTTCAACGAGGAAGCTCTCAGACTAGCGGTAATTCACGGTGGAATAACATTCGTAATCAACAATCTATGTGCATGGCCAAACCATCCAAATATGTGCATACGATGTGTAAGTACATTGGAAAATATCGCCATGGCCAGTACAGGTCATGCTGAGATAATTATAAACGAAGGGGGTCTCCTTGCTATCGAGAGTACACAGAAGTCGTTTGAGGCAAATTCTCAGAACCCAAATTCTGCACTTATTGTCGAAACTTGCTCTAACGCTATGCTTTCCATGGGTGCAATGAAGTTGGAGATCAACGCAGAAAAGTTTCGTCGGCGAAAATTGAAAGCCAGACGAGTAATGTCGTTTGGTAACAACACCTCTTACTTTCCAAGCGAATAACGTATATCATGGACTTGCCTTATTAGGTATCATCATCTTACATATAAGGTTTGCTTGGGTGCACAATCATATCATTCATAGTAATAATGCATGTGTATGATACTCTATTATTATTATTATTATTTATATACTTTTTTCTTCACCATGTTACTTTTTGTAGTAGTAGTAGAGTAGGAGGAAATTAAAAATACGAGAAGTTAAAGTCGCAGTAGTACTACACAAAAAAAATGTGTCTGTTGAGGTTGGTTGAACCATTATTACACTACTACTGCTGTCGTACTACTACTACAAAATTATGAAACCACCCCACCACAGCAGTAGCACCACTATTATCAGTATTATTATTAATTATTATTATTTATTGTAGTATGTTATATTTTTTTATTATTTATTACGGTACATTAATTATAATTGCTGTAGTTGTAGTCGCTCTAGTACTACACGATACACAATACACAACAACAACAATAATATGTGTACGTTCTTCTCAGACAATCCTCATCAGTCCGAACCATTACATGCAATTACCTTTCCTCGAAGTTGATTTCCCAGCTTTGGCTTTGACAGCTCGTTTTTGCAGAATGCATAAACGAGGAATCCGACGACCCTCTACCGCAGGGCTTTCCTCCTCCAACTCTCGGGGCAGACTATTTCCGTTTTTGTCGGGAGACTTAAAACTTCGACCGAGCACTTCTCCACTTAAACGCAACAAGTTTGTTAAAAGCCATGGAAAACGGTCGCTTGTATATGATGAATGCACAATAAAATTGGCCGAGTGGTCGGTTCCCGTAGAGCTATTTGATAAAAAGACAGAGTCAGAGAAAAAAAAGCGATGGACCAAGAGAGGTATTTCAGCAAAGGGAAGACCACGCACATCTCCAGCAATGTTGAAGGCGAGTTCACGGAGCCCCGCCAGGGTTGTTGCTGAGCGCCCCCAGACAGCAAAAACAAGACTCCTAAAAACAGAAAAAATATTGAACAAAGAAATTCTGGCTTTGGTTGCTCAGCGAACAACAGCCCAAGACTTATACCCTGTGTATAAAATGACACCTGCTAATCCACTAGACCCATATAAAGAAGCTAAAAGGGAGGAATACCTAACAAGAGAGGAAACACTTGCTAGAAAACGGATAGAATTTGCACATAGGGCAAGGCAGGAATATGAAAAAACACATAATAAAGGTGAGTTCGAAATGCTTGATGTTCGTACTCATGGCAAAATATTCCGTCCATTTGTTGCGCAAGAACAGCGATGGTTAATGAAATGGGGCTCCTCGAAATTTGAAGACATGCGGGGAAATTGTCATATTTTTCGGTCACTTGCAAAGTGGGAGGAGCTGAAGGAAGAAGCCAGAGTAAAATACAAAAAAAATAGAAATGAAAAGATCAAGCAAAAACGCCGGGCAAAGCGGCGCAAGAAATTGAAAGAACGCAGAAAAGATCGTGGCCATGGATTATATTAGACACTTGATAATATAGCTACAACCTTTTTACGTTATTGAACGTATCGTATCTCTATCTTACTCCTCAATTGTTTTGCAAGGTGCGTGTATCGAGATTTATCTTTTCCTCTCCCCTCTCTTCTTGTTAATACCGCCCTCTCTGAAATAGGCAAACAAAACATTTTATTATTGATAATCCATGCCACCTAGACTTATATGTTAGGGCTCTCTAGGCTGAATTCTCCAGTACATCGTAGTAATAGAGTTTTAGCTTAGCTTTGGTGTATTCAAATACACGAGTAGGTTCAAGGTCTGGAATGCTGAATATGTTGCTCAATATGCGACATCCTCCTCTCTCAAGCATTTCTATTAGTTTTGGTCGTATTTTCATCAATCCTTCTGGCACCAAGTACACAAACAATACTGTTGCATCGTCCATAGCAATTCGACATGCATCGCCATGGATAATTTTGATAAAATCATCAAGCCCAGCATCTGACACAGCATGGCCTGCGCGCTTAGCATATTTTTGATCGTACTCTACACCAACAGCTGACGTCAGTTTAGATGATCGTACGGCCTCAATCAAAACGCGCCCATCTCCACAACCAATATCATACAAAACATCAGTAGATTGGAAATTAGCAAGACGAACCACCTCTTGTATCGCAGTTTTGTCTGTAGGGTTGAATGGTGCCAAATAGTTTTCTGCCTTTGGAAACGATGATTTCTTTTCAGTAATGTTGAAGCTACTCTTCTTTCGGTGAAAAAATGACGCAATTTTTCTGGCTGCCACGTCACTACTAACATTCTGATCGGAAGATTTTGGTGTCACAGACGAATCCCTCTTATCCCATAACCTAATCATTGCTAGGTAAGCATACTCAAGCTGTGGAAATGTCTCAACACACCACGGATGTCGAAAGCGTCTCAGTTTCGTTACAATCGGGGCAAGTGAAAAGTCAAGGCTGCAGGGGGCGGTTGTTTTATTTGCTGAAGTTGTACGTTTACCAGATAGCTTCTGCACATTTTTTTTTCCCAAAGCTAAGGCAGCTAAGATTGTTGCAAAAACTCCACTTCTACCTACGCCACCACTGCAGTGTATGAGCAATGGTATGGAGGGCATACCTCGTGGCTTACATTTTGTTACTTGCCGTTCTAGAATCTTCTCAGCCATCAACGTTACTTCACTCGTAGAATCAGGCACACCATAATTGGGCCACTTATTGTAGAGAAAATGATGGACATTCTTTGCTTCTACCTCATTGGGTATCTCGACTCTTAGCTCCCGAAGTTCCAAGCCAGGTGCTAGTTTTACAGGTTTTTTCAGCAGTGTGACTTTTACTTGCTCATCTCCACTAGCCCACTCCAGAACTGGTTGGCGAAGGGATAGAGGAAAATATTGGCAACAACCGGTGTAACCCTCCTCGACTTTGGCAAGAGCAGCTATGGTTTTCACATTGTGTTCAAATACGCAGCGCCACATTCGGTTTCGAGTATCTATGTGGCCAGAAAATATTGGCGCCTGCGAGATAATTACATTTAGACTATCTAACGTTCCGCTGTCTGTCTTCTCGATGAGCGGAATAATGGAGGCATTCAAAAAATTTCCATTACCCATTGGGACGAGAGTTTTATCATAAGGCACAATATTACAGTATCTACATAGTGAAATGTTTCGTAAACCCACTTCAATCTGCCCAGTATCCTGAAGTTTTGCGTGATCGTTGTCGGAAGGTGGGCCAATATTGCAGTTCCACTCCTTCTCTAGTATCTTTCTGTCCTCTGGGGTCAAAGTAGAAGAGGGCTGGCTTTGCATAGTGAGGCTTCAAATCAATACAGAATTTAAATATGAAGGCCACAAACCTTGCGCCTAAGGAAGAGCGGGCAGTGCATAAAATATCGCCTCTCTTGATGTGTGATTGGTTCGAACAAATTCAGCAGAGATTAAGATGACTATTGAGAAGAAGAAGTGTGTAAAAAATTGAAAATTTTATTAATTATTACACAGTATTATTATATTTAATAAAAAAAAAATAATAATTTCAATAATAAATAATTTGAAAATATAAATATAATTATTATTAGTAATATAATAATAAATAAAAAATTAGCAAGTTTTATTAGCAAGTAGTAAAGGATATTAGTATTTTTATATTGTTATTTGGTCTTCAGTCTCTGTTGTTTATGTTTGTATAAAAACGTGTTTTTGTTGTTTATCTCATACTAAAGTTATATAAAACATAATATTGTTGTCCATACAACACTATAACTAGGGATACAGCCCTCTACAAATACTATATTAGCTTCATAATAAAAATAATACTATTACTATTATTATTATTATTGCAACTATATTTACAGCTTCCAAAGAAGGAGGAGAATGATGAAGGAAGGAAGAAAGAAAAAAAAAACCAACCTCTCCTCCTCTAAGCTACTACAAGATGATTTCAACTAGTAAATTATCATGCATACATTTATTTACATTATTACATCGAATATATATATAAAGTTAGTAGTATGATTATATATATAATGCTACACCACTATCGAAAGTACCCAAAGAAATATACTATCATATCATCATCATATTCATAAATAATAATAAAGTCATATATCCGTATATAATCTAAATCTGCCCTGTGTTTTTAATGTGGTTTGTTAATAGGCTGAGGTTGTTGGTGCCGCTGCCGATGATAGAGAGAGATAATAAAAAAATACTTAATAATAATTATTAATAAAGAACGAATATCATTATATTTTATTGTGATGATAATAATAATTATAATATTTTCATAAAGTTTTCTTATCAACTACTTCCTTACTTACTACTACTACTTTTTATTATTANTANTANTNANANTAATNATTAATTATTGTTGGTTGGGGTAGGGGAAACCACAACTCGTACGACAGCTACTACTCTGAGTNAACTTCATGACGACATTGGAGCATGCCTTTGCCCAAAGCATCAATGCAGCAGCATAAAATTCATGAGGTTGAAGATCGATTCTTAGATAAGGTAAGCGCTGCAGTGNTTAGAATACAAGGGCGAGGAAAGTCGAAAGCCACGCTCCAGTATGAGGGAGAGCAACCACAGAACTTAGGTACGCCAGAGNAGGTTTCGGTTGGGCCAAGCAGACATCTTNTAGGATTACAGCAAAAAATATTTCAAAAAGATTCCCTCTTAGACAAAAAACAAAGAGACTACGAAAAACTAAAGTCCGAGCTAAGTGCAAAAGAACGCCTTTGTGTTCAGTACAAGGCAGATTATGATAAACTACTCCAGTTGACTGACGGAAGCGAGAAGCGTACTTCAACATNAGTTCACTCTACCCCACACTCACTGGAGATATGGCAACATCGCGTATCCCAGAAAGAGGAAGAACTTGAAAATTTAAAAATACAAGCAGACATTGTAAAGCATGAAATAGGCGAAGAATTAATAGAAACAAAAAGGAAATGCGCCGCCTTAAAATCTAGAAACAAAGATTTGATTAAAAAATTATTGATAGAAGAAAAAGAAAAGAAACTCTTGGAAGCTGAGAGGGAAAACGGAGAATCCTTGAAAGNTATCATTGAAAGTTATGCTAATCAATTGAGTGTCATAGCAAGGGGTAGTGCCAGAAAAGATTCAATGGACTACCTGGAGAAAAGGCACGCAAAACTTTCTTCTGATCTAGTCCGAGTAATTACATCTTACGAGAGTGCAAGGAAAATAAATGGTAGTCTGGAAGTTGAAAAGCTAGAGCTACTTTCCAAAGTTCATCGATTGGAAAATGAAGTAAATGCGTATCACAAGGTTTTGACGACGAAGAAAGGGCGGGTTGGCTCAGATGAAAGGAATAAGCTGCACTACTTTGACTTGTACCAGGTAGAAAAAGAAGAGGGAATGTTGTGCCAAAAGCTTCTCACTAAAATTGAAGCGGAGAGAGATTTGGAGCGTTCCAAACGTGTTGAATTAGAAACTGAGCACGGCGTCTTAAAGAGTAAATTACGGAAACAAAAGCTTATATCCGAAAACGAGCGCGATACCCTGAAAGTATCAGTAATGACTTTAGAAAACAAATATACTAATTTGAAAAAGGAGGCAGATGATTTGCGGAGGAGTTATAACGAGGTTGAAGAAAGCGCGAGACTATCGAAAAAGAAAAATGGAGCTTTACATTTAAAATTATCCGATGCGAACCGCAAGTTGAAGGTATTTAAGGAAGAATCACAGGAAGCAGAAAAGAGAACGAAAGACCTAGAACGCATCTTATTTGAGAAAGGATTGTCGGCAAGCGATGAAATTGACGAGTTACAGCGAAAATATGAAGCAGAGTGTACAAGAAAAAAGGAACTAGAGCGAACAATAATAGATCTACGTAATACAATAGATAAATTGCAACTTTTGCAGAAAAAAACCCACGCAGATTATCTTAAAGATGTAGAACGGGACCATGCAAAGTACCAGAGTAAATTGGATGAGTACCATGTTCGAGAAATTGAAATGAAAGACACCATTCATTCCCTGGAAGTGCGCATAAAAGACATCGAATTCGACGCGAAAGTAGACTCCGAAGCGCATAAAACTAAGATGGAAGCTTACGAGAGTACAAACCGCTCTTTAAAACGTGAACTTGAAACTGCAAAAGCTCGATATAAAGACAATTTGAAGGAAAAAGATGCTAAATTATTTCAGCTGGACTCTAAAATTCGTAGAATGGAAAGCACATCAAGTGATTCGAAAGTTAAGCTAGAAACAGAATTAGAAGTCTTTAAAAAGCGGATGACCAATTCGACAGAAGCAAAGGTCACGCTGGAAGCTGATATAAACAATTTACAAATCGCGTTACGAAATTCCAAGGCAGAAGTCCATGGGTTAAAAAATCGATTAGATGCTGAAGTGAGAAGAAAATTAAATTTAAATGACCAACTGGAGAAGACAATCAAAGTTTTGAATGCAGCGAAAGAGTCTCGTCAAATTGAAGTTGACAAGAGACACGCTTTATTAACACAATTACACGAAAAGGATGATTTGCTCGATTCTTTAAAGCGTACACACGACGATTTAAGTATGAGCCACGATCAGAAGAATGATTTAATTTTGCTCTNACAAAATAGACACGAGAAAGAGCTGAAAGACGTTCAAAGCCTTCTGCAAATTGAAAAAGACTTAAATCTAACGTTGAACGGAAAAAATGACAACCTACGAAAGCAAATTAAAGCTATTCAAGAAAAAGTCAAAGAATTAAAAATTGAATTAGAGTTGGCGCAACAGGGTCGACAAGATTTAAAACGTCAACACCAAAATTTATCCGCCCTTAAGGCCAAGATCACTGATCTTTCTACAAACTTAAAGCAAAAGGATACGCAAATCAATGATTTAAAGCAGACTATACAGAATCTTGAAACTGAGAACAGCAAACGACTTGAAGAACTAAATACAGAAAAAAATAGAACCCAAAAGGCACATAGCCTTTCGCAAGAGCAGTCAAAGGATTCTCGAGAAGAATATATGAAAATGAGCGTGAAATTTGAAGACAAACTAAAAGAAATGCGAAAGAAATTGATAAAGGAAACACTCCGGCGCAGTCACTTTACAAAAACTAAAGAAAAAATGGAAGCCCAAATTACAAAGCTGCAAAACGAAAACGACATTCTTAAAACAACGTATGATCTNCAGACAAATGCGCAACAGAAAAAAATCAGCAAGTTGCAACAGCAGATTNTCTTGCTTGGCAACGAGAACAAGCGTGTTGCAGCTGCCCACAAAATGCTTGCAAACATCGCATTGATGAGCGGGGAAGACATATTGAGCATTAGACAGCGACATTTAGATACAATTACTATNTTAAACGATAGGCTTCAAATAAAAGATCAAAATATTGCATCAACGCATGAACAAATGCACAATCTAATAATCGATAGGCTAAAGCGATTCAAGCAGCGGCAACAACTGAACTTACCTGAATATGCTGGTTCTCCCGAAAGCCCAAGAACAACTAATGCGAATAGCCCGGATACCGACGCTACTTCTACACGTCAAAGTATTGATAAAACGGAATTGATAGACAATCTACATGTTTTGATTCGGGAAAAAGATTCGCAACTATTGGCATTGACAGCAAAGTTGAATATGCATNAGAACAAATATGCGGGCGATGTCAAAAGGTTGCATATGGCGTACAAGATAAAAATCAAAAAAATTCTAAAAAATTCAAATACCCGAGTGGCATCCATGACCGCTATAAACAACATCGCGCAGGAGGGGGTTCAAGAATGTATGCAAAATATCCACAAAGCTCATGAAAAAAAGATAGCCGAATTACAAAATATCATAAATGATGATTCAAAGGTAATGGTAGATAAAAGTGAGTATGAAAAGAAGCAGCTTGAGTATGAAGGGATGGAAGCTAAGTTAAATTCGACGCTGAAGCGAATGCTGGCTATGGAAGCAGAAATCGACGAGTTACATTATGAAATCGAAATATATTCTCAAAAGCAAATACGAAAGAGAAAATAGAGCGTAATCAAAAAAACTTGTGTAGATGTTTAATCCGATGGGATCAACCGAAGATCTTAGTAAATCTTCAAATCAATCCCGCATCATACGTTACATTNATATTATATTAATAAATTCACCTACCCACATTCCAGCCGCCGGTTGATGGTGCAAGATCTCTTGCATCGT
>LT658425.1:0-39525 GCA_900128575.1 Stramenopiles sp. TOSAG41-1
AAATTTCAATCATCAATTTATTCACACATCGGGCCCAACTCTGTTGTACAACTGAACGTACCTCGATTGCCCTGCTGATGCAGTTGGATGTTCGATATCACCCTAAACATCTCAATCTTAGCCCACGATGAATACATTATCTGAAGCTCCACCAAAATTAAAAATATTGACCATAGGAAATTCGGCTGTAGGCAAGACTTGTTTATTGTATAGATTCGCTGACGGTGGTTTCAACGACTCGCACTTGATAACGTTTGGATTCGACTACAAGAAAAAAGAAGTAGAGCTAGATGCTAAACCGTATTCCATAACCTTGTGGGATACTGCAGGGCAGGAACGTTTTCACACAATAACATTTGCATACTTTCGAGGCTGCCATGGGATGCTTCTTGTGTACGATGTTACAAATAAGCAGTCGTTTGAGAAAATTGAATACTGGATGAAAAAAATCAAAGAGAAAACAGAAAATACTCCCAGTGGAACACCTCCACAAGTAATTTTGGTTGGGAACAAGGCAGACTTAGAGAACAGTGTATCAGGGAGCCAGAGAGTTATATCACATGAGCAGGGACTAGCAGCAGCCAAAAAATACGGCATTGAATTTATCGAGACTAGTGCAAAGACCAACAAGAACGTCGAAAAAGCGTTTATGTTGCTGCTACGAAAAATTGTTGATAGCGGTATGATCGATAGTCAACAGAGTGGGATGCAAGGGCAAGCATTGCGGGGAGCTAGTCAAGATAGACAGGGAATTTCGAGTAAATCGTGTTGCCAGTAGAAGCAGTATTGGAAAACGATGTTTATACTAGGGAACGGGGGATAGGTTGTACGAAGTAGAAATATGCAAAGGGATATATAACTCACGTGTAAAGCAACTTGAAAATTTTAACGAACATACTTGAAAAGTAAGATATGTAATACGAACTCGTACGTCGTATTTTTTTACTCGTAGTTAATTATTGATTAAGATATCTTAATAAAGAAAAATGTAATAATTAACCAAAAAGTAAAAAAGATATGATATGATATTTCTTTTTTCGTACGAGTATATTTTTTGCTTCTACCTATGCGTTTGTAACGTCACTTAAAGCACTTGAACCTACTCGATGGTCACGCGCATGCTTTAACTTCAACGCCATCGCATCCTTCATGATCTTTTTCGGGTTAACGGCAATACTCTTTGTTACATCGTGCGTTTTGTATATGCCAACTAGTCTATTCGCTAGATCAAACATATTATTGCGCAGACTAATGATAATAAATTGCGCGTTTTTCGTACGCTCTTTGATATAGTTCGCGACGATCGAAACGTTTCTAAAATCCAGTGCGGCATCGATTTCGTCCATAACATACAAAGGCGTAGGCTTAAAATGATGTAATGCAAAAACCAATGCCAGGGAGCTCAGAGTTTTTTCTCCACCGGACAAATTTGCTATATTTTTCCAACTTTTACCTTTTGGTCTAACACTGAAAACAATACCCTCACTGAATGGATCCAGTGTATCGACCAGCTCCAGTTCCGCATCCCCGCCAAGGGTTATCATCTGATACATTTCCTTTAATTTCATGGTTATTATCTGAAAACCAGACATAAAAGTTGACAATCGTTCCTTCCTTAGTTGCTCATAAACATCGCGCATTTCATTTCTTTTTTGGGTCGCAACTTCAAAATCATTAATTCGTTCCCTACACTCTTTCTCAAGCTTGCGGTACTCTTCAATCGCATTCATGTCAACATTATCTCGCAACTTTTCAACAGACGATTGTAAGCTTTTGATCTCACTTTCCAAATTATCTTCTACGATATTTTCCAGTATTTCGTTGGTGGGTTGAACTAATTCAGTCTTTTTGTATAAGAATTCGTTTTCATCGCTGTTTGTTTCATCAGATTCGTTCGCTTCTAGCGACTTTCCATCTTGATCAACGGTTTCGCTTTGTTCTGTATTGTCACCAATAAGTTCGCCTAATTTCGATTCCCAGGCTTTTGCAGTCATATCAGCTTCATTAAATTGGCGATTTAAGTCTTCCATTTCATTTAAAAATGCCTGCAAGCTTCCACGGAGCTTTTTCAACTCAGACGAGGATTTCATATAAGCTTTATTCAAAACTTTCAATTGACTTTCCTTTTCATCCTTCAGCTTTCCCACCTCCTCAAACTTTTGCAACACCTGCATAGCATCCTCTTCGATTTGCTTGAATTGTGCCTTCGTTTTCTCATACTTTTTTTCCAATTTTTCGGCTTCAATTTGCTGCGTTTCTTGCTTCTGCGAAGCTGCCAAGGCAACCTTTTTTGCCTGTTTAATCTGTTGCGATAGTTTTGAATATTCCGCTTGAATTTCAGTCGCAGTATTTTGGGCTTTGACTACAGCACTTTTTGCCTTTTGTAGTCGGGCACCACCAGCATTCATAATTTGCTTCTCCAAGGCACTAACAGCGGCCACATAAACATCTGCTTTTGCTTTTGCTAGTTTATACTTACGATCTTGCTCCTTGTTGGCCTTCTCAATTTCCGCTAATCGGGCAGATTCTTCACCACTTAATTCCAACTGTGATGCTAACTCTTCAATCGTCGCCTGCAATTCTGGGATTTGGGTATCTGCAGATTGCAGCTCCACCTCCATTTTTGGTATTCGCACTTTGAGCTTTTTTAAAATTCCGGTTAATTCTCTAATTTCTCTTTCCAAAGCACGCCTCGTATCTCTGGCATCATTACGCATGTTTTCCGCTCTTTCAAGTTCCATGGCAACTTGTTCAATGTCTTTCTCCGTGATTCGGGGTTCATTATTTGTTGCTTGTTGAACGCTGCTACCCATTCTGCCGCGTCGGGCTTTATTCCCTCCACCCGACATAGCACCACTTTGCTCTATTAATTCACCATTTAAAGTCACAACACGCCACACACATTTGTTTCCTTTGTATGCTATGCGTATGGCCTGTTCTAAATCATTTGCTACTAAAGTATTTCGTAATGCGTAGTAGAACGCTGGGCGAAGACTCTCGTCGTTAAACTTCACCAAGTCAAATAACCTTGGAACTTGTTCTGGTGTCCTGCACTCCTTTTCATAAGCCTTTTTGAGATACCCAAGCTTTTCCAAAACAATAAATGTGCTGCGCCCTAACTTTTTCTTTCTCAGAAAATCGACACATTTGGTTGCTCCTTGGGCTGTTCGGGACACAAGATAGTCGAGCGCACCGCACGCTGTTGATATGGCGACATCATACTTTTTATCTATAGCACCCAAATCACCCAAGCGTCCAAGCAAACCAGAATTGGCCAACGGACCGCCTGGCTGCTGTGCATCGCTCAAAGCTTTTGCTAGCCCCTTTTTGGCATTCGCAGTGCGCATTTGGGCTCGGTATTCTTCCATTTTAACACGTGATTTACGGGCGATTTCTTGAGCTTTCTTTTCCTCATCGTCCGCCTCGCCCTTTTCCAACTCGGCTTCCTCCAAACGGTCAGCAGTTTTTGCCTGTTGATCCTTCAGCCGCTTGATTGTATCAGCATGACCTTCTTTCGTTGTAATGGCCTTACGAAGTGCCGCGTTTGCTTCTACATTTCGTTGTCGTGCCGTGCGGACTCGGTCTTTGACTAGTTTGATTTCCGCGGTGGATTCATCGAATTCTGCTTTTAGTTCATTTGCGTTTTCAACTATAGGCTTCATCTCGCGCCTCTTTTCTTCGAGTTGATGACGGAGTTTTTCCGTCTCTTCTTTCACCTCCACTTGAACAATTTCCATTTGCTTCATTGCTTTTTCATGGGATTCACCTGCTTTTTCAAGTTTCGCAATTAATTTCGGTTTTTCAGCTTTCAGTTGCTCAATTTTTTCAACGTTATCATTCATAGTCTTCTCGGCACGTTGTATTGAAACCAACAGTTTTTTCAACGTATTCTTTTGGTGCTTCAAGTCTTCTCGGTATTTGATATCCTTCCTTTCGAACGCCGCATACTCTTTTTTTGCTGCCTTAAGCTCCACTTTTAGAGCCTCGTCTTCTTGTGCCACCGTTGAAATCTCCTTTTCCATTTTGTCGCAGGTCTCCGCAAGCTCTTCCATTTTCGTGTTTTCATCGGCGGTAGTTTCTTTTAATTGTTCGATCAAGGCATTGCAACGTTCTGCTTCTTTTTTGAAATTGAAGCAATATTTATTATATAATAACCATTGCTTGCTTCGGACATCTTGTTCCAGCTTTAAGAATGCTTCCACCTCATTTTTGGCTCCTTCAAGGCCGTCTCTCTGCCTTTCTGCCGCCTTTACTCGGTTTTTAAACTGGCTGCGTTGCTCGTCTGCTAATTCAAAGTCTGTCCCCGCCTTTGCGATAGGCTCCACAAACTTGTTGGAACCTATAATGTCCTCAAGGTATTCCAGCAATCCATCTTCACCTGGCTTAGAAGCCTTTGAGGGCATTTGGGATATTAGTTCGACTTCTCCTTGCAAAATCAAAAAGCGATTGTTATCCAGGTCAATACCTCGCTCACGAAGGAGGGTTCCTACTTGCGTCCAGGTTCTTTCTTTGTCGTTAACGTAATATTTGGATACGTTACTTTTGTTCGCATAACGAGATACAACAATTTGCGAATTAGGAACAATTTCATAGTCATCCTCACCTTTATCAATAATGTCGGCGAAAAAGACGTCAACCCTAGTTTCCTTACAATCTGGATAGGCCGACGACTTATGAATTAACTCGCTTACTTTCTTCAAGCGTAGCTTAGATGCTCGCTTGCCAAAGACAAATAATAGTGCATCGATGACATTGGATTTTCCACTACCGTTTGGCCCAACCACAGCAGAAAAATTTTTATGAAATGGACCTACCGTTTTCTTTCCGGCGTACGACTTGAAATTCAGCACTTCCATTTTCAGTATCATTAACCTTGGCGTGTTATCATTTTGTTTTGGAGAGCCGGAAGGGCTGCCAGCAGTTGATGAAGTATGCATATTTGACGGCGAAGGAGGTGCAACCGCATTTTCGACCGTCGCCGGGGTTGGCGCAGGGGGTGCTGACATAGTAACGATTCAACTTTTTTTTTTCAGAAAAGGAAATACTCTTTTCTGTTCTGTTTTCGACTCAACCCACTTGTGCGTTTTGGGCTTGCCTCAGATGCTGATCACAAGCCGACAGTTAAAAAAAAAACAACACGTTATTTTTTGTGTTGTTGTTTTTTTTTTCTTCGTTTGCGTATTATATTAATATCCCGCTTTGGTCTAATTTCGCCTAACTTTTTCTAACTTTTCCTAACGCACTTTACCTTTTATTTCTATGTAAATAATATTTAAATTTTATATTCTCTAACTATATAGTTTTCCTATGTAAAATCCCCAATTAGTTCTCCTAACGCCTATAAGTTTGCATAGACTTTCAAGGTTACTTAACGTTAATTTGCTAGAACTACTGGACGGCGAAATTAGACCAAAGCGGGATATTAATATTGCGCCTATTAGCTCAAGTATGGTATTTTATTATAGTTTTACTTGACGTCAAGTATTTTTTATTGTAACTCAAGTAAGATAATATACTACAACAAGTATGCTATTTCTATAAATCAAGTAAGTTAAAAAAATAAAATCAAGTTGATTTGCTACATTTTTCTCTCCATTTTATTTTTACAGAAACTATTTTAAAAGTATAATAATTAATAATCTAATAAAAAATTACATATAATCCAAGTTCTAATTTTTTTTGCAACTTAAACGACTACCTATATAAGAGTATATAAATTACTATAGAAAAGGTAATATTCTAACTGAGAAATTTGGGCTATCCTAGGGGGGATATAGGTAGCTTATAAGTATTCTAATTTAAATACTTATGGGAATTTCTTAAAATTGAAGTTTTTGGTTTTCGTTTTATCTGGAAGCATTACTAAGAAAAAAGACTACGGAAATGACTACCGAAATACCTATGAATAATCAACCAACCTTTGAACCTAATCAATATTATTATCTTGTAAAAAATATGGGTAGTAATAAACGTTACGTTTTCGTTGTAAAAGTTAAAAGACTAAGTAAGAGTGGTAAATCTGTATGGCTACAAAACAGCAAAAGTTATTATATAATTAAAAATGATGAAAAAGGAAAGTATATTAAAGTTTTTAAGAATAATTATTATGCGATTAATAAAGTTTATAGTAATAATCATAATGAAGACGATAAATTCACTAAAAGTTTTAAAGATATTTGTTGTAAAATAGACAAAATAAATTTTGACGAAAGAGATAGTGAGGAGAGTTGGTTTAATAAATGGATACAAAGACGGGACGTCTTAGAATTAATATGTGTAGGAATAATAAGAATAACTGTGAAAGATTATACGTTCCAAATCTTAGAAACGGTGGAAGAATTTAAAGAAAAAATTAGCGATAATGAATATAAAAAAGTTGTGGAGTTGTTGCAAAAAATTCATAACTATGAAAGTTAACACCATAATTAAACAATCATAAAGAGTTCCCGCACCATTTAGGCTTTGCCTGGAAGACAGCGATTGCAATATGTGTGAGACGATAAGAATAAAAAGGGGAGGTAAGGAGGAAAACACCCCTCATTTCAACTCATATACTCTATACTAAAACTTTTTTTACTTTTTTATAAAACTATTATTATAACCTCCCTCCCTACTACTATTTTTATCATAATAATAATAATAATAATAATAAATAAGAAGACCATAAATGGTAATAAGAAATAGTAGGGAGGGTGTTTTTGATTGAGACGATAACAAGTTCCTTGTGTTCCCTGTTTCCTTCCCTTATTAGAATCTGGCATTCTTTCTGGGACATATTTCATACTGAAGATTTACCCAGAACGATCGTCGGCTCAAGTTTAACAGGTGAATAGCAGGTAGTTCTGCAATAATTTTTAACTTGTTGTCAAGTGGTAGCTCAAGTAATTTATTTTTTAGGAACTAGAATTGCTGTAATGCTGTGTTCCTGCTGTCAAGTTTAGTATGGGAATAACAGGTAGTTCTGCCAAAATATTTAGCTTGGCGTCAGGTAGCACCTCAAGCTCTATTTTTTTTTTGAGCTTACAGAGACGCTAATGCTGTGTGTATGCTATTAAGCTAGAATTTCTAGATGAGAGTATATGGGTTATATAGGAGGTAAAATAAGTATTTGATTTGTAATGTAAGAAAATGACGAAAAAATTTTATTGAAAATTGATTTCTTTTTTCTAGAAATTAAATGCAACTATTGCTCCCCTATGACTTCTAACGAGACTACGAAAATGACTACCAAAGTAAGCACCCATATGGAAACTGTTGATGTAGATATAATGTTACAACAAATGGACCCGACGTTACGACAAAGATTTATTTCTTCAATAAAAAATAGCACACCGGTAACAAAATGGGAAGATGTTTGGGAAGGACAAAACAGATTTAACGCTCATATGTGGTTAGAAGATGCTGAAGGTAATATTTATGATTATCCTGATAAAGTTTTATTAAGCAAAAGTTATTTTAAAGATGTTAGCATAATTCGTGTTCCATTTAAAGAGCCATTATTTAAAAAAGTAAAAACTGCTATGTGGAAATCAGCAATAGAAAGATTTATTGAAAATAAAAATCGTATTGATATGCAAGTAAAGCAATATTTAAAACAGTATCCGCATAAAAAAGAGCAAATTTATTTACAAGCAAAAAATGAATATAAAAAGTATAAAGATTTTTGTGAGACCAACATCGGTAACTGTAGTTTTAGATGTTATTTAAAAAAAATAAAAAATCCAAAAAACTGGACCATTCAAGTAGGGTCTTTAGGAGTTAAACACACAAAAGGTTTATTACAAGGTCAAACTCATTATATATATGGAGGTTCTTAAAAAATAAACACATTAATATAAAATGAAATGCGAACTATGTCACGCAAGTATAATATCTTCTGTGTGTTATATTTGGAAACATAATGAAGAAATCTTAAAAGTATGCAATAAATGTAAATTAACGCAAGTAAATGAACTAATGGAATATTTAGAACAGAAAGAAAAAAGTTACAAAGTGGTTGATTATGACCCAATATCAAAAAAATTTTTATTACGCGAAGGCACAAAAATAAGTTAATGTAAAAAATGATTTAAAAATAAAAATGTTTTTATCTATATATATTAAATGAGCGAGTTAGCAAAAGTAATGATAGATGGAATATCCCTTGAGACCCTTCTTGAGGTCTATTATAAAGATTTAAAACGGAAAGAAAAAAATCGCCAAGCAATAAAGAAATATAGAGCAACTGATAAAGGAAAAAATGCAAATCTGAAGAGCGTAAATGCTTACAACAAAAGGAATCGTGAAGCAAAACAAACATTATCCACAGTTAATTAATATTATGTATTAATATTAATAAACAATATAAAGAAATCTTAAAATATGTAAATTATAAGATGATTAACTTTAGTGAGACTCATCCTTTTCAAAACGCAGTCGGCAAATTATTGCTGTTTAACCGTGGTAAACGAGACAAATCAAAATGGAAATTAGATGATAAGAATCCATTTGATGATTACAAACAAAATTTTTTACCAAAGATAAATGTTACAAGTGATAAATGGTGTATAAAGTGCGGAAGACAACCCAACGGAATGTATATTATTGGTATTGATTTTGATTGCTATGGAAAAAATGGAGATAATGTAATTTATCACGAAGAAGCTAAAGAGTGGTTTAAGACATTTACAGAGACATTTGGCAACGACGGGATATGGGAATCGGGAACAAAGGATAACTATGGACTGTGTGTAGATATTTCAAGTGACTCAGAATTATGTGAATTAATTGATAATTTAAAGAAGAAAAAGTTTGAAATTGATAATGTAGAATATTTATTACAAACGTTACATATCTTACCACCAACACGTTCTGTATGCAAGCGGTCAGGAAAAATGAGAAGACGCAAAATGTTAAACAATAATTCTACTCTACCATTACAACCAAGTCAAGATTTATTAGACCATATACGCGACGAAGTTCTAAGCAAAATAGAAATAAAAACACCTAAAACAACTACATCTTCAACTGCTACAACGGAGGAGAAAAAAAGTGAAGAAAAGCGTAAAATACACCCAGATGATATTAAGAAATTTTGGGATTATGCTGGATTTATTGATGCAAATCTACTTGTTAGTCAGCACGACTGGTTCCGTTTTACGTGTATTCATAAGAATATTTGCGGAGAAGATGATTATGCTGCCTACGACAACTATTGTAAAAACTATATTCAAGTAGGATATAATGAGGTAGATAACAGAGCAACGTATGATAGTATTACAGTAGATGAGACTAGTCCAAGTTGGGGCAGCCTGCATATGTGGTATAACAACTCTAATGTTGAGCCGCGTCACCGAAGATATTTGAAACAAAAATGGCGTGAAAAGTATTTTGACCCAAATGAATTTGATAAAGTGGGAAAAATTAGTGACGAAGAAAGAGAAAAAAATGTAAAGATGTTGGAAAAAGAAATAGAAAAATTAGAGGCACAAGCGGACACAAAAAAAAGCACGGTTATAAAAAAAGAAATAAAAACTTTAATTAAGAAATATACTATGTCGCAAATAGAACAATTTAATAAAGAAAAAGCATTAAAAAAAAAATATTTTGAAAAATATCATTTTAAAGTAATAAAGCCTCCCTGTTTAGTGGTTGAAAATGGTGATACTGTTGAATTAAATAACCGCGGTGTTTTCTGTAATGTTATAAATGCTAATTGTAATATTTTTAATCCAAAAAAAAGAGAAAAAGTAAGTTTTGTTGATATGTGGTTAAAAACACCAAGTATAAGAACATATAATAAGCTTGATTTTTGTCCGTTTCCAGCCCGTTCCAAAGACAAGAAAACCTACAATTTGTTTAAAGGTTACAGAATTTACAACTTTATACACCAAGAAGATTATGATATTCAAGTTTATTTAGACCATATTTGGTTGCTTGCGGATAAAAATGAAAAAGTTTATGAGTATCTTTTAAATTATCTGGCACATTTAATACAAAAGCCTGGTGAGCGACCGTTGGTAGCACTTCTTTTTATTTCTAAACAAGGAACAGGTAAAAGTTTATTTTTTGAAAAATTTGGAAGAAATATGTTAGGACCAGAATTAACTTTTCAAACCCAAGACTTCACACGAATAGACTGTAAATTTAACGCCCACTTGTCGCAAAAACTTTTTGTAATATTAGATGAGGTTGAAGCAAAAACCAGTTTTAATAAAGAGGAATTTATAAAAAATTTTATTACAGCAGAGCAAATAACAATTGAAGGAAAAACAATAAAAGTGCGTCAAGAGCAAGCATTTCGCAGGTTAATAATGAATACAAATAATAAAGTTCCATTAAAGTTATCACCCAACTCAAGACGGTTTGTGGTAATAAAAGTAGCAGAGGATATGATTGGAAACAAAGATTATTTTGATAAACTAGCAGAAGCTTTAGATAATGATAGACTGATGTATGCGTTTCACGAGTATTTACATAACCGAGACATATCTAACTTTTCACCAGCAAAAGATAAACCAATAACTGAAATTTACAAAACATTATCACAGAGCTTTATACCAAATATTGCTAAATTTTTAGAGTATTTTTATAATAGAAATATAAATCACGATGATGTAAGTGAAGAAAAAAGAAAGGCATACACAATACGCACTACAGAGTTTTTTCAAAGCTATAAAGATTATTTAAAACAATATTGTAATATTTTTGAAGTTACATTAAAATCATTTCATACAAAATTAACAGATTATGTTATGATTAAAAAAGTAAAAATTAGTGTTATGAAATTTAAAATAAATTGGATAATGTTAATGCAACATTTAAAAAATCAAGGATTTTTATACGAATACGATGAAGTTGTAAGTGAAAGTAGTGATAGGGAAAGTGACGAAGACTAATATTTTTTCTTCTTCCTGGTTTTTTTATTAGATTTTTTGCGTCTTTTAGATTTTACTACAAAAACCATTTCTTCTGTAATTTTTGGTTTTGGTTTTGGTTTCTGACTCTTTGATACTGCTTTTTGTAAACGATTTTTAATGGTTTTTTTACAACCACATTTCATGGCTTTAAGTTTTTTTTTTCTAGTTTTCATTTATGATATATAATAAGATAAATTTTCTTATTATATATTACATTATTAATGAGTTTAGTCGTTATGAATTCTAAAGACGAAGACCCTCATAGGTTCTTTAATAATTTTTATGACCCAATTACTTTACCTCGAAATGCAAAAGTATGCCTTGGAGGCTACAGTTTCTTGCGGCAATTTCGTGGAGATGGCAATACAATTCCTGGTGAAGCAGAAGTTGATAGTGACAACGATACAGTAGCGTGGACTTTAAACGATGTAACGGTTAATAACAGAATCTTTTTACCTTTTGAATATGCGAGGATACCACAAGGAGCTTATTATGGAGTTGATTTAGGCGATATTCCACAAGAACTGGCTAAATCTATGAATAAAGCAGAAGTTTGTAGTCCTTACAAGGGCAGTTGGGGCTGTAGTATGGTAAGTAATACAACAACATTTAAATTAACTAAACAAAAACCAGCTGATATGACCGCAGGTGAATGGATAAGTTATGGAAATAATAACGGTAAGGTCGCCATTCAATCTACAGTAGGTCCTGTAACAAGTATAAGTCAAATGGTTGCTGGAGACATTAGTTTTAATATGATTGCGAATGGTGTGCCTACAACTTTGCTTCAACAAGGCGAGTGTAACAACACAAATGGTGTTTTTCAAATTCCTATTACTAATGCCGTTCAAATTGGTGTTAATACGACTGATGCGGACGGAACCTCAAGAACACAAGAACTTATTGATAGCGTAGGTAAGAACTTGACTTGTGTTTCACGTGCAACTGGTCCAAGAAACGGCACTTACGCCTTTTTTAAAATTGTAGGTATAGCAGGATATATACCTCAAGGTCCCATCGCAAATGCGTCACATATTCAGTTTGACGTTCAACTTTTAGAAGAGACCATTACACCACCTAATCCAGCAACTGGCTATAATGGAGTGCCAAACAATTGGTTTACTACTGAGCCTCTGACATTTATTTATAGTTCTGAACCTGACCCTCAAGAAACCACTTTGTATCCTCAAGTAGGGGGACTAAATTTTGTAAATAAAAAGCCACTTTGGAATGTAGATAATGGCGAAGCAATAACTGATATATCTGCAGGTGACCCAATATCAGGTGCAGGTGGAATACACGGGTATCGTTGGGAGCTTAAACCTCCTTCAAATCACCCTAGAGATAAACTTATGTGTATGATGGGAATTACTACAGAAGATACTTTGAATTTTGAAACAAATAATAATTTAGATGCAAATAGCGATTGGAGCAGATTACAATCTCGTGTTGTCTATGGAGTGCGAGTAGATGAGAATGCTGAGCTTATTGTGTGTAAAAGTCGTATAGCAAAACTTGGCGAACTTGAACCTAATACTACAGAATTTTCACAGACAAAAACAGGGGTAAATATTTTTACTGGGAACAACGCAAAAAATATGAAAATAATGATGAGACCTATTTTTGATGGTAATTATAAACTGGAGATTTTATACAATAAAGATAATCAAACTAATTACACATCACTTGCTACATTAGATATTACAGATATTGATGGAGACTATCCAATCTATCACAAATTACATTTGTACCAAATCCTGAGTTTCGAAAATGAAAAAATGTTCCCAGTAGAATGTAAAGCAATTCATCACGGAGAAGCAAATGGTATTGCTTCACCACAATATCCACCCACAGCTACAGCTATGGGCTTTGGATTTGAGCGGATTGATAGTTTAGACACACACAATAAACGTTGGTTAAATTGGATGAATGATTATGCGAATGCTAAAACATTATTAGGTTTTACTAATAATAGTTATGCCGCTAAAATTCCGCCTGGATTTGTCGCTGATTATGCTTCTCCAAATGAAAGTAGCTTTACAAATCCAAATATATTAATTAATGTGTTGGGGCTTCCTATTGAATCAAGAGTTGGCAGCGCTAATCAAGGTCAGCAATCCACTACAATCGCAGTCGCAACCACAGAAAATGAAAATAGTGCTCCAGGATTTAACTCTAGACACATTTTTAATGATATGAACTATGAAAACTGGTTACACTTGCGTAACAAAGAACCAATTACAATCACAAGATTAGGTATTCACTTGACTGATGTAGAGCTAAAAGATATTGATTGTTTAGATAAAAGTTCTACAGTATGGCTTAAGTTTTCTGGAGATGATGAAAAATCTTATAAATTAAATTAAGATATATGTATTAACAAATTAAGTATTTAAAGAAAATAATGTTTATTTTATATATGGAGAAACCTTTAGAGAACTTGCGAGTGCATGCATGCGAAGTTAATCCTGATGAGATAATTTACGAATGTCCTTTTTATGGTCTTACTTGTAAGCATAAAACCCACCACCACGGTAATTTGTTGCCAAATCCTTTCCAAAACATCACAACACATTACAATATAAATACTTGTTGCGGTGAAAGCGGTTGTAAATGGGCTGGCGTGTATATAACCATAGATGATACAACAAAACGCACCAAAAGCACTTGGAAACGACGCAATAGAAAAAAGCGTCGAGTTACCAAAAAAAATCGCAAAATCAATAAGAAAAAATAAACTTTTTTTAAATGTTAAAACAAGTTTATTTATGCACCTGAGACATAGACTTGGTCGTCTTTCATAGTCATTTGTCTCTCTGCTTCCGCCCAAACATATAGGTCATAAGCTCTTGATTGCTGATTAACTCTTCCACGTTTCATTCTTATGGTAACAGGTTGATTTCCAACAGCAGTTCCATTCATAGGCTCATTACTATTTACATCTTTGCAAAGATTAAACCCATAATAATGTGCGGTTCCATCAAGTGATGAAAATGGGTGCCCGTGGAGTGTTCTATTTGTGCCAAAATTTTGAGAGATATCTATATCGTATTGATTAGCTCCTGATATTTTTACTTGACCTTCAAAACTAGTAAGCCCGACTGGAGCTTTAAATGGTGTTGGAAATGTTTGTGATAATTCATTCCATATTTTACAGTCCAAATCAATAGGTGAAGGATATACTGGCTGATTATTAATAACAATCTCAACTTCCTCATCAACAGCTTGAGTGCCCTGAGAAATATTATTCCCAGCCAACACGTTACTTGATACATTATTAACAAAATCTGGTGTTGGGGTAACAGCAGCAAATATTTTTCTTACAACCTGTTGGTTAAGCCCAAGTAAATGTGTAATATCATCACTCTGCTTAGTTCCTGCTGTGACTGCTGGGTCAATTTTTTTAAATGCACTACCTACCTTGACCGATACATTATCAGTAAAGGTAAGTGTAACTCCTTTCTTGAGCTCCTCTGCTAACCTTTCCATTACAGGTGTTTCGTCAAGTTTATTTTCATAATAAATTAAATCACAAACCATTTTACATTTTTCAGGAACAATATTATTTCCTGTTGTAAAAGCATTACCTTGAGATGGAACAACACGTTCGCCTACAAAGTCTTGTGCGAAATCAAGCACTAAACTAAACTGACCTAATAACCCAAGTGGGAGTTGTAGTTGGCTCATCATCGGGAACATATCTTGAAGGTAAATACGGAATTCTGGAGTTGTTGCGGTAGTTGTTCCTATCTTAAAAGCACTATCCACTTCGTAGTTAGCACCATTCTTGCTGATACCTTTAATTTTTTTGTCTAAACTATATTGTCCTTTTACATTATTATTAGTGCTGCTTTCAACCATAAAGTCGGTAAATCCGCCCACTCGTGTATTCATTACTTGCTTACGTTTTGATGGATTTCTAAACCAATTCTTGAGAGCCATTAAGCTATTTACGTTTCTTGTTTGTGCGATAACTTTATTTTCAAAATATAATGTCGCGGTTTCAATTACAGATGAAATTCCTGAGAATAAATTAAAATTTTGGTTCGCATCACTTGCGGTCATAGACAAGGTGACGTAACAGTTATTATCAAGTATTCCAGATTTTGGTAGGTTAAAACGAACACTTTGCTGGGTGAAACTCTGGCTTTCTACCACTCTAGTTTCAACCTGCTGTGACTGCCCCAACATATCGGCACTTTTTTTTCCCATTCGTAACATTTCACTCATTTAATATAACAAAGGATAAAAATTATAATTACCTAAAGTATTAATTATAATTTTCTATTCAGCCACTACTGTATTACCGCCATTAAGTTGTAACAAAGAACGATGCAACATAAAAGTGTATATGCCATTTGGACTATTACCATTCAAAGCACTTCTTAATCTAAATGTAAATGGTCTTCCTTTCATACTTACTCCGTCACTTGTCCCCAAATTATTATATTTACAACCAACTCCATAAACGCTAGCTTTAAAATCGTTATAGTTTAATTCATCATTTGGGTCATTACTTGCTAAATCTTCACTAAGAGGTCCCGCAAGTGTGTGTAAAATATTATTGTAAGGCTCAATCGCATTTAAAAAATATCTTTCTCGCATAGCAGCGTAAGAACTATTTGCGAATGAACCCGCAGCATCTTGTGATATATTTCTTGTTTCGTCTTGACTAAATTGGTATGGGTTTTTTAATCCAGCTAAGAGGGTATCATAGTTCCTAATTGGAGCAATTTCAGTATAGTTATTTGCTACATCTTTATTCAATAATGTCGGCGTCAAGCTTTCATTTCTAGTGGAATTATTTAACCATTCAGTTGGCACTACATTAGAAAATGTGCTTAAAACGGAACCAAGTGCTGTTGGAATATTAATAGTTTCATCGCCATTATTAACAACTGAAAAATAACTTGAGTAATTTAAAAGTGGTATTGAATTCATTTTTGGTAGCATACCGCCTGAAGGTATAGCGACCTCACAAGTAATAGATACGTCGCTCAATTCGTAATTACTGCTAACTGCTTGTGCTCCAAAATTTGCGTTAATAGCATTTGCTAAACGAATACTTAACCTTACACCATTTAGATGGTTAGGTCCTAAAGGAAGCAATCCCATCGTATCCGCATTAGCCATAAGCATCGCCATATGGAGTTTCATACTAACTTGAATGGTTCTGTTTTGTAATCTTCCTGATGCTAAACTGCTAGAGGTAGCACCATATCGCTGTTGTAAATGAGTTGTGAAATCGTCAAAACCGTGTTCTACCCCGAGTAAACTAGCACAGAGGCGATTGTAATGGTGAATTTGCTCTAAAACGTTATTGTTTTGATTAGCCCACACCACACTATCTATAATCGCATTTGCTCCAATTCTAGGGTCTTGACGAATTTCTCTACCATTAAAATTATCAGGCAAGTCACCGTTACTATCCTTTAAAGTAATCTTAAAATTTAAAGCAAGTGTTTCCGTTTTAAGATACTTCTCCTCTGCTCCAATATTGAAAACGAGAACATTAGTTCCTTCCTTCGGCGACCACGTGTTACTATTACTTGATTTGTTGTTTGGAAATATTTCAACCTTCTTTACACTTTCTATATTCATTTTATATTAATCAAAGAAGAAAATATAAAATGCCTAAAATGTTTAATAAACCACTTGAACCGCTCCTGGTTTAATTTCTAATTTGCGAATGTGATAAACTCTTGAATTCATTAATTTATTAACAGTTGGAGCACTATATTGAAGGTTTAAGCGAACATCGTTGTTTTTAATATCGCAAGAGTAACCGTCAGTAGCCAATCTTCTACCAATACAAAAGTGTTCTTTGTTACTATCTTCTTGCATTACTGAAACCTTAGCTTTATCCAAAGATTTTGTAGCTTCGGCTACTTGCTGGGCGTTCCAATCGTCTGCTGTCGCATTACTGTATCTAGAACAATCTACTTTTAAATTAGGAACATTCTTATTCTTAATTACAAATTGATAATTCTGTATGGTATCAATTACAGGTAAATAACTACTTGTTGTTAAAGAAAAATTTGGATTTATAAATGTCTGGACCATAGATAATGCTCGTTCTTCTGTGGTTGGTATTAATACTTGAGTAGCAGTTTGCCCCGCATCAACGTTGTTTCTATACAAGTTAAATGTTTGAATATCCATCGCAAGACCACCATCACTAGACATTTTCTTCATTAAAGCTTTGAAATAATTTTTTGGTGGGCTGATAACACCGCACACTAATTCCACGTGACTTAAATTAAATTTACAGTTAAAACTTGATGTATTTCCCCACACAAAATTACCAGCATTAGCAGCTGTTGCTAAAGTAAAAGAAGGAAATGTTAAACGAATATTATCACCTGCGACTTGTGTAATACTTTGAATTTCTCCTACAGTAACAGTTTGACCGTTATTATCTTTAATGTTTATGGTTTGTCCCACGCAATAAGGAACATTAAACAGTTTTGCTTCTAAAGCAGTAGCAGGAACAGAAGCACTAGAAATATCTAAAGTTGTATGAGCTGCGGCAGCAAGGGTGCTTGCGAGAGCAAAGCGTTGATTGGCTGCGTCTTGATATCCTGTGCGATTGTAAGCAAATATAGCCTTTTTAGCACTTGAGAGATAAATTTTTACAACTATGCCTGAGGTTGCCGCTACAGGAAATGCCTTGGACCCGTATAACACTCCACTAAGATATAACGGGACAAGACATTCCACTTTACGATATAACGGCTGACCCAATTGAGCTCCACTTGTCGGCATATTGAAATACACCGAGTTTAAATCATCGTTCGGTGACTGTCCTTCTTCTACAGCCCGTAAATTTTTTAAGCCTAAAGTTGAATTGTAATGATGATGAGTGGCTAAATACGTAGCATAATCATCAATTTCTTCTAAAGTTGTGCTTTCGTCTCCAGTCATTATGGTAATGGACTCAATAACAGCTGATGCTGCTGCCCGACTATCTAACTGTGCTTTGCAATTTCCTACCATCTCCACATAGAATCTTAAAAAAGTTTCTTTTGAATTTAATAATGGAACTTCATTTGCATTTACGTGAAAGGTAATTACATCTTCAGGTTGATAAATATTACCTCCTCTTTCGCTCAAAACTGAAATAGAACTAGTTGAAATCTGACTTTTATTCATATTTATTATTTAAATAGAAAATAATAAATTTGCTAAATCTAATAGGAAGAAGTTGCTACAGGGGCAACATAGCTCCCCGAAAAGTTAGGTTGTGGTAAAGATGGGTTAATAGCTTGTTTTCTGGCAATATTCGCCTGTTCGCTAGCTCTTTCACTTGCTTGTGCTTTATTGACTTCTTCTACGACGCCAGCTACAGCCATTCCAGCTCCTACAATCCACCCCAAAGGTCCTAATACGTCAAGACCAGCTTCTAAACCTAAATCTGTGCTTACATCTGTGCCTATATCTGTCCCTAAATCCTCTGCTTCTTCTGTAGCACCTTCCTCTGTTGCATTAGATGTTTGTAATCGTCTTGCACTTGTTTCAGGGTCTTGTTCTATGCGTCTTGTAAATGGAGATGAATCTGTATTTTTAAATTCTCCGCCAAATCCTGTTCTAGCTTCACCAATTGCAGTTTCGGCGGTTTCTCCTCCACCAGATGTTTCAGTCATTTCTATATCACCACTTCTTGATATCGGTTGTCGCTCTTCTACAGGTGTTTGTGTTGTCTCAGTTTCCACGGGTTGCTCTTCATTAGCTGTATCATCTGCTTGATTTTGCTGGTTCGCTTTGTATTGATTATATTTGCTTTTGACGTATTTTACAGTTTTTTTTAAATTAGCAATTCCTTTCTTTACATTAGGTAAACCTTCTATTAATTCTTTCGCTCCTAGTCCTCCGCCTATGCCACCTTCTAAAAATTCCCTGGCTGAAGACTCTAATCCTCGCGCTTTATCTTCTAGTTCTGCAACTTTACTTGCTCTTTGATATTCTAATCCACTTCGCATAACACTTAATCGTTCAGCACGTCGGTTGAGAATGTTGTTTATTTCACTATTATATCCCCCTAAATCTGCTTGGTATTGATATGGATTTCCTATATTCATTTATACATTTCATCAAGATTATTTTTCTTTATCTTCGTCTTTCTCATCTTCTTCCAAATCGCTATTTTCTTGCTCTACATCTTTGTTAACAGTTGGATAAATTTGTTCCGTAAAGTTCTTATATGCTCGTCCAGTATCTAATTGTAAATATAGCCAGGCGTATTCTTCTTGAGCGCAATAATTAAACATTTTCATAAAGTTACCAACACCACCAACTGCGTCAGCATATTCATCCGTTAAAGATGAAAGTTCTCTTTTGTTCTTAATGTTTGTGCTAATTAAAACTCCTGTGGCATTTGCACGAATTAAAGGGCTCATTTCCATAAACTTTTGCGTTGATAATATAATCATACACGGGTCACCAGGTTCCACATAGTGACGAAAACGGCAAGCGTGAAAAGCAATCTTGTTATTTTTGCGCCCCATTTTAGAAGTTTGTCCTAGAAAGTCATCTAGCACAATCAAGTAACTTGTATCTTCTTTGTTTTCTATCTTTTGAAGTTGCCGCTCTACAACTTTATCTATAACATCATCACTATATTCGGTATAGCAAGAACCTGAATACTTTTCGTGTAAAAATCTACTTGTCTGGTCGTTTTTTATAGTTGGGCTTATAATAGTTACATTATCAAACATATCGTTGTAAAAACTCTTGCGGAGCAATAATGAATTTAATAGTGTTGATTTACCGGAGCGAATTGCACCTACAATAATTAAAAGCTGACCCTTATACACGTCAGGTATGCTTTCAGGCAGCTTTCGCATTTTCTTATTCAATTTTATTTCAGGTGGTTTTACGGGTAAAATTTCTAAACTATCCATTACATACTATACAGATTAAAAGTAATCGTCCCAAACGTTTCTTTCAGCTGGCTTCTTGACTATTTTCTGTGCTACTTGCGGTTTCACTTGCGGCTTTTTCTTTGCTTCTTGAGCTTCTCTTTCTTGCTTCCTCTTGACCTTTCTTGCTTCATATTTATCCATCAAGGAGAAAAAATTACTTTCAATTTCCTCACGACTTGGTTGCCTTATTTTGGGCTTTTGCATTTTTGGTTGTTTAGCTTCTTGCTCTCTTTTAGCTTTCTCCGCCTTCCGCCTTGCTATGTTTTCTTGACGCTTTGCCCTAGCTTTGGCTAAATTATCTAAAGCTTTTTGTGAAATAGTCTTACCACCACCATAACGTTTCTTGCGTGGCTTCGTATCTTTTCTTCCTACTTTCCGCCCTTGCGTTATATTTAGATCATCTTCTTCAATTTGCAACTGAACGGCTTGCTCTTTTTTCTTTCTGGCAGGTTTACGTGGAGTTTCATCAAATATATCTTCTTCTCGCACAGATATCTTTGTTTCTGTTACATCAGGTAATGTATCTATTTTCTTGTTTGTTGGTTTATCTTGAGACGGTGTATCGTCTAAAATAGATACGTCAGGCATCAAGTTATCATCACTATATGCACGCTTTGGCATAATTATTATATATTTTAGTAATACTATAAAATTATGCTAAATAATAAATAATAGCTTCCGCCAAAGTTGCAAAAAAATAGAAATAGCTTAATAGTAAGCACACAGCATTAGGGACAACTCAAGTTATTTGGCTATCTAAGATTTCTCGCTCAAGTTAAAATAATAAAAATAGCTTCAGGCACCCATTTTCTTGACCTATTCTTTTTCCATATTAATTTTTCTTTACAAGCTAAAATAAAATTATTAGCTTAATAGCAGGCACACAGCACTACACACTCATCAAGTTATTTGGCTATTTTGGATATGTAGCTCAAGTAAAAATAATAAAAATAGCTTAGAGCACTACATTTTTTGACCTATGCTGAATGCATATTATTTTTTCTCTTTAAGCTAAAAAAAATTTATTAGCTTAATAGGCGGCACACAGCACTAACGATCGCTCAAGTTATTTGGCTATTTTAGATTTCTCGCTCAAGTAAAAATAATGAAAATAGCTTAGAGCACTACATTACTTGACCTATGCTGTCTCCATATTATTTTTCATTTTCAAGCTATAATAGAATAATTACCTAAATAGCAGGGTCACAGCATCAGTCACAACCTATGTTGCAAAACATTTACAACTTAAAATTAGTCTATGTTATTACCTTTCAATTATGTTATTTTCTTTTTTTTTACTTCAAAATATTTTTCTTTAGATTGATTTGGAGAGAAAAATATTACAATTAGCACTACACAGCATTCACTAAGAATTTTAGATAAGAAAAAATATAAAAACAAAAAACAAATTGTAAAAATAAAGTTACAATAAAAATATTAACTTATGTGAATATTCTTATCTAGAAATCTCAAGTAATGCTATTACTTGCTAACAACAACATTTTTCTCTCCAAATATTTTTAAATGAAACTTTTTAGAGAAGAAGAAAAAACAAATCTAATTAGAACTTACCCCTTCACCCAAACGTCTTTCATATTGATTACTAATCTCACGACTGTGTAACATTCTTCTAGCCAACTCTCTACGTTCCTTATTACTCATCTTTTCTACCTCTACAGCATATGTTATCCGGCTGTGACGTAGGTCGTTGAATGCAATAGCTTTTGGCTTACCTTTCTTATTTTTTCTTGGATTTAATGCTTCTAATCCTAAATTCTTCATAATGTATCGCATTCTATTTGTGTTTGTCCCATTTGCGTATGGCTCGCCATTACTTTTGCTTACCAAATAGGACCTTGGAAATAACTGTAAGCTTTTTTCTATGTATCGTCCAAGCTCACTATATTTTTTATTGGACCTATCCTTTAAATTATACATTTGAGGTCCATAACGTTTATCAGTCTTAAACTCTCGCAAATATAACCGTCTAGTAGAGCGAACATAATAGTTTTGTTTATTAGTAGGCACAGGTCCTTTATCCAATACGTTAAACTTAGCCCAGTCATCCCTCTTAGGGTCCAATAAGACAGGAAATGCTAATAAAATAAAATCTGTTATAAAGTTTTTTTCTTTCACACTTAATTGTTTGCCATCAGCTGCTGGCTTTAACTTTTTAAATTTTTTCTTTTCTTTTTCAAATGCATTCAATATGCGTTTCCAATCTATCACTACCTCTTCAAATACTTTTTCAGCTTGTTCGTCTTGAGATTCATTAATCAACTCCTGTTGGATGTTACGATATGTTTTCAACCGTGCTTCCCCAATACCGCTGGCAAAATATGGATTTAAGTTACTTAAAATAATAACAGTTGCAAGATAATCTTTTGGTTTTACAGGTTTTCCGTTAATATTTGAAATAAGTCTATTTTTTAAAGCACGAGCATTAGAGAAGCAAGTAATAAGATTCGCTCCACAATTCATTTTTCTCACAATTGTTTTTAGTCGACTAAGCATAGCTTTAATACTTTTTTTGGTATAAGGCTTGCCAGTAGATAAAGAAATATTGTTGGGATTTTTTAGTGTTTTTTCAGCGTCCTTTATTGTAAAAACAAAATTACGTGGTAGTTTTATATTTTTAGCGGTTTGAATCATACGATTTCTTAATTCTGCACTAGCAAATCTTAAATTTGTTGGTAAAACACCACCAGAAATGGCATCTGCTTGCGTAATAGGTTGCGATGTTGTTTCTTGTGGTGCTTGACGCCTTTTTCTCTTTTTAGGCTTTGGTGCTGGTGGTTGTGTTGGTTGCTGACTGGCTAATCTACTGCTTCTTCTTCTTACTGGTGTAGGCGGTGGTGTAGATTCAGGTGAAGGTGCTGGAGATATACCATCGTCATCTATAGGAAAATCTGCTACATAAGCTTCTTGGTCTTCTGCATCCATATTTTCAAAATCTTCATCTAACAAATTGGTAGTGCCTTCTCTTTCTGCTAAAGGTTGCGCTTGCAAGGGTGTTTTTGCTTTCATACTTTGATAGCTAATTTCTCCGTCTTCGTAAACATACGGTGTTGGTTTAGTTAGCAAAATAGGTTCAAGTTCCATCTCATCTTTTAACAATCGTTTTAATGTTCTAGACGTATTAGTTTTGTAATAATCGATTAAGCCATATTTCCTTAGTGTTCGTAACATACATCGCTCTTTCTGGTCTATACGAGCCATCGTCTTTGCTTTTAAATATCTAAAACGATTTACAGGGTTATCATAGAATTTCTTAAACCCAGCTCTATTGTCTGCAGCGGTTTTTGTGCCTCCCATTATATATATGCGTTAGGAAATAAATGTTGTTGAAATACTTATAGAAGCATAAGAAATTGTATATAAAGAAAAATTTCCTTAGTATAACAAATATGAGTAACAATACAAATTTTAAAATAAAAGGTATTTTTAATATAATAAAATGCTTGTGTAAAAACATAAAAAAAGTAGAAAAGAAGATAGATTATATGAATGCGGTGATTTATGTAGCTTTGCGAACAAAGCAATATGATTTAACGCTTTTAGATTTATATAAAGAAGATAATTGTAATTTTTATGGAGAATATAATTGTAAGTTTTATAAACTTATTGATGAAGTATTAGAATGGAATAAAGTATATCCACAATTTAAAAATAAAATACCCGAGTATTTTTGGAATGGAATGATATGGTATTGTAAGGAGTTTAATATGGGAAAAAGATTTTGGTTAAATGAAACTTATGATGTTACAGACTATACTTATCCAGAGCGTCTTCCAAAGTTGGAAAAAGTTACAAATGAAAAAATTCGAGAACATTTAAAAAAAGGAAAAGGAAATACTGCTTTTTTTTATTATGAAAAATACATAAGAAATAGAAACAATCGTTTAAATGATTTAAAAATTTCTTTGTCAAAGCTTTTACAAAAAAAAAATGAAAACAAACTTAGACATTTTTTATCATCTATGTAATTACATCTATAAAATTTTTATGAATGTAACTATTTTCAAATACTTATCTTACAGGTTGCTTCTCTTCCCCATCGCCTTCACTCGTTTTACTACTTCCAGTCCGTGGAATATCTGGTTGTTTCTCTTCACTATCACCAGGCTCTTGTGCTACAGTTGTATTATCTTCCTTAGCATCTTCTATTCTTCTACGCTGTTTACTAATCTTTAAAAATGCATTAATAATCTTTTCCTGCTTCTCCACAACTTTAATTAATTTATCTATTTTATCTTCCTCTTTCTGCTCTTGCGATTGCCCTTGCTGCTCTTGTGCTACCGCAAGTAAATTCGGAACAGTTATTGTGCGTAACACCTGAAATATAACTGAGCTGTCTTTACCTACCTTTGCTAACCTTCCTGTAGTCCCATTCCGTATTTCTACATTAATTGTTGTAACAGTTCTTGACCGATAAACTGGAACGGATAAACCTCCAGAAGCATACGCAAAGTTACCACTTAAATAATTTTTTAGACAAATAAATATTGTATTGCTTGATGTAGCACCTGTATCAAAATATTGCGTAGGCACTAAATCTGTCGCAATCTTATAATAACTTGCACTAATTAAATCAGGCATACTTTCAGCTACCAATAAGGCTGTTGAAGCTTCAACATTAAGAGGTTGATTGTTTAGAAATCCTAACGAATACAGCAACGAACCATTATTACTTGGGTCAGTTCCAGAAGGGTCCGCATACTTTACATTTAAGTCAATATCAACTCCTGTATCTATTAAACAATTTGTCATAAACGGCTTTACGCCTTGACCTATAATATTAGGGTTTGGGTTGTTATATGTAGATTCATTATACCTAGAATCTTGATTTCCATATCGCGGCATCAATTGCTGATATTTAAACCCCATTTTGCTTAACAAGCAACTTTCATAATTGTCTTCGTCTGCCTCAATTAAATCTTTAATTATTTCTTGACGATTGTTCTCCGTCGCATCTATTGTATCATTACTCCAATAGGACAACGGATTTATATCTTCTGGTGGGGTCCAATCACTTGTTTTTGGTAGCCAAATTTTATGAAGAAATATTCCACTTTGACGGTCCAGTATACCTGTATTTTTTTGGGTATAATTATTTGCGTTGCCTACATTACAATTATGCGAAGTGCGAACATTATCTGCAAATGATATATTAATTCTTGCTGTTTGGTTACCAGCTTCAACACTATCTTTAAAATCACTTGGCGCATCATCATTCGTATAAAACACGTTAGTATGTAAATTACTTAACTCAAAACGATTAGTAGTTGAATTGTAATTTATTTTGGGATTGTTTGCTCCACACCACACATAATTAATGTTATTTGCAAAGTAAGCACGCGGGGGCTCTAAATTGTTGTATTTATTTTTTTTGTAATCATTATTATTCATCGGTATTAGTGCTGGATTAGATAATGTAGAAAAATCTGCCATAGAAATTGGCGTTCCCCAGCTAATGATTCCTAATTGATATTTTTTGTAACTAAATTCGTCAAAACTATTTCCAATATCATAATTATCAGCACTCATTACGAAGCAAAATGGTGTATCATCATCTGTATAAAAATATGGATACACAGCAACATTATGTTTCTTACTTAAATTTGCGTCAAATTTTGTTCCATTAGGACGAACAAGCAAGCAACCTGTTTCATTATTTCCAATCGCACTTGTTATAGAAGCTTGAGCTCGTTGTAAATAATCTTCACTAAACCTGCTATAAATTTTTAAACGACCTATACTTCTTGCGTTACTTTCATCATCTCCAATATTTACTGCACTTTGTGGAGGATTTATAGTAGAAACATTACTACTTGTTGGATTACTTAAGCCATTTGGATTATTAAATGACGCATCAGTAGGATAAAGAGATTTCCACGGAGGTGTAATACCTACATAACGACTATTAACATAGGTGCCAGGTGATAGCGTTGGATTGCTTACAAAATCATCGCACAAACCCAGGTCGATTTCTTCATATATCCAGCCGTTTGCATCAGTTTTTTGCTCTTCATACGTGCTATAACCTTTAAACTGAATAGGCTTGTAAATTTCCTTTAACTTCATTCCTTCCCGTATTAATTTCAAATTGTCTTCCGTGTATCTTATGTTAGTAAAGATAGGAAAGTCAAAAGGTATAAATGAACTTGATATATCAACGTTCCCATTTGGTGACACAACGTGTTTAATTTTAATTTGATTGTTTAAGATAACTGGACGACATATATTGCGATTAGGTGGGTCTTCCGCACTTCCAAGTTTATTCACATCTAGTCGCAACCATCTATCGCCCGCCATCATTTTATACATATCCTTCCACGCGATGTTACCATAAATTTGATTGTTAATAAAATCACTAGGATAATTTTTCTGTTTTTCTGGACTATCACGAGCAATATGTAAATAATTGACTCTGTCGTCGTCAAGTTTATACACTCCTATCGGCTCTTTTCCATAAGCAGAAAAGTCAGGAGCAAAATACAAATTTCCTGGAATAACTTTAACAGTTGGTGATGTATTAATTTTCAAAATACTATCCCATAACTGGGAAAAGTTTTTATAATTAGGGTCGGTTGGTGGAACGGTGCCTGCTGGAAAATGGCCATAATATTGCTGGTATGGTATAATTTGGTTGCTTTTCTTATACGTCGTATTTTCTTCCAGCATTTCACGACTATGCTCGGTATATCCAAAAATGCTAGTTACTTCTCGCAATTGTGCCTCTATTCGTTCTGCTAATCTATTACAATCTTCAAACACTTCAGTAGCTGATAAAGTTACAAATGCCGTCATCGGCTGAAGCATCGGCGACATACTCATCGCATTCCCTGTTACTTGCGTGCCTTGGTAGTCTTGCCTTGATATAATAAATGGTGCGTTACTAAATCCTTCTCTTAAGTTAAAGCTTTTATAAGCAATTGGACTTTGTAATCCTGATGCTGTTCCATCTAATAGATTTTTCGTCATTTCATACATTACATTACCGCGTTCAACTTTAAAACTTGGCGTTCCATAATTATTATTGTCAGCGTTAAATAATCCAAGACCACGGTTATCATTAGGAAAATTCACATAAAATGTTAAGGGAGACCCATTATTTGTTCCAGTCGGTTGCGATAAAGATGGAGCAAGTGCTGGTTCATTTAATTCCAACACGATGCGGTCATTTAAGTTGCTTATATGTTTAATTGTTCCTAAATCTACCACTTCGTTTTGATTGAGTCCATTTATTGTTTGTAATCCCATTCCATCCATAGCTTTAAAATTATTAGATGTAACAGCAAAATCGGTGCTGTAATTTACCAACAAATAACCTGCGGGGTTGGTGTCGCCTGTTTTACTTAAAATTATTTTTGTTAATAATGTTGTCGGTGTGGTTGTAGTTAATATATTTCCATTCACGTCAATACCTTCATAAAAAACATACTTTGTTGCTGGTGCAATTGGAGCGGGGTCAAGTGTTCCTTTTAAAGAAAAACCAATCATATTTGGATTACCAATAAATGATGTATTAGAAGTATTGACCGCAACTTTTTTATTTGAAACATTACCTTTATACACATATGGAAATCGGAGTGGTAACACGCAAGTATGCGAGCCGTTCGCATTCAAGAGATAAAATCCTATCTCCAAGACCACTTTGTTATCCACATACTCTTTTTGAACATTATTCACCTTGACCGGCTCAGCGGTAAATTCAATCGTATCAGGAGTCCCTATGCTTGAGGCTTCAATCGCCACAGAACTGACGCTAACTTGGTCTCCAGGCAGCAATTGGAATGGGGCAATATCGCTGCTCCAGATGGCGTTGTAATCGTCGTTGTCGCTTAATATTGTAGAATTGGAACGGTTACATTCAAGAAAATACGGTTGCTGTAAAGATGTCATCTTGTCTTAAATATACTACAGAGAAATAATTACTATCCATACTTCACTTCGTCATAATTATATTCTACTAATAATTTCCCTTGATTATCATTCTTCTCATGCTCATAGACGACAATAACCGAATTGCCTAACCATTTTTTGACTTGGACGTAACAAACTTTTTTAAGACGGTAATTATTTTGTTCCATATAACTCATTCGCTTCGCTGTAAAGCTTAGGTGCCCGATGATGTAACTGATAATTCTTGGTTGTAAGCTTATTGACTTTTCCAACACTTTATCTAGCAGCGAGTAAGCTATAAAATTTTTGTGTTAGTTAAATAAAAAAGTTAAAAAAAAAAAGATTGAATACCTACGAGGATTGCTACAAATAATATCAATTTTCTCGTTAAATTGAAAAAAGTCAATATTTTCATCAATTTCGCACCACCGTCTGTTTCCTAACGCCACAGGAAAATTATTAAAGTAGTTTCCACTTCCTTTAAACGGGTCCAACCATATATCACTTGCTTGAAAATCTAGAAAGCTTAGGTGTTTCATAACTAACGGTAGCGGTGTAATAAAGATGTCATGTGGTTTTAAACGCTTTCTAATATTTTTACAATTACGCCATAACCGTCGTTTATCTTCCTCCTTTGGCACTAACTTATATAAAACTTCTTCCAAAATTTCCATGCTGGTCGGTTTATCTAGCCGCACCATTTTACCACCTATCTTCACTTTCTTCACCTTGCTTGGCTTAAAATTTTTATACGTTTTCCTTTTTCGTATATTTTTTATGAAATCAAAAAGCTTAAGTTCTTCTTTAGTTTTACCACTTTTTGGTAACATGCGCATCTTAAATTCTTTTTTTGTTAAAAAGACAATTAAGTTACATATACCTTTCCAAAAGGCACCTTTATTTTCTTTCAACTTTTCCGCCATAACCACGTTATTTTCTAAATTGGCACTCGTTAAAAAATTTGTGTTACTGTAAATATTTTTAATCTTGGTCTTGTTTACGTGCAAGTGTCTTACTTGTCTTACTTTTTATTGCTAATTAATTTTTTTTATTATTATTATAATTTATTATAATAAGCGATTATACAAAGATACGGTAATATTATGATAATAATAATAATAATAATACTACTAATAAAAAATAGATAATAATAGTAAATGTATTAATAAGGCAAAAAACAACTTATTTTTCTGTAACACACACACACACATACACATCATTTAAGCTTCTTCGCGTCTTCCCATCAACCATTCCAAAAACGTTACGGTTTTTTTTGGTGGAGTAAGTTTCGCACCTGATGGTGCACTAGTTACTGCTTTTCTTTTTTTTCCTGACCCACGACGTTCATATTCATTTTTTAAATTACGCTTTAAATTAAGCATTTGCTGTTCTTTCGCGTGTTCTTCTTCTTGTTCTTCTTCGTCATCATCGTCATTACCATAATTTTGCGTCATATTATCAAACATATTTGTGTCGCTAGGGTCAAAAGCTTCACCACCCTTTGTTTCAGTCCTTTCATTCATTTTTTCATTTAACTTTTCCTTTGTTTCTCGCAACTTTACCATCGTATCTTGTCTTGTCGCATCATTCACCGCTTGCTTCAACTGCTGTTCGTAAAATTCTTGTTGCTGCTCCAAATTACTAATTTCACTTTCCAATTGCGTTACCAACTTTGTGCGTGTCTCGTTCTCAAATTGTTCCGCAATACTTTTCTGGACGCAACAAGCTGTGTAACAAATCAAACGTTCTTTATGAACTTTCATCAATTGTTTAAATTTTAAAAACAATTCGTCAATTTGATTACCAGGCATAACTTGACTTAAAAGATCAACATCACTTAATAATTTAGATACTAAATTCGTGGCTTCTTCCTGGTCTGCCAAGGGTGCTAAACATTCTTTCTCAATATCCCTTAATTCTTCAGTTTTACTTTTGTGACGTTCAAGCATTTTTGGATAACTGTTACTCATCATATGCCCCTTTATCTTTTTTCCTGCCACCAACTCCGCAATTTCATTTTTGACATCGTCTGGGGCAACACGAAATTTTTCTTTCCATGCGACCCACTCTTCTGGTTTTGAATTTCCATTTGTTAAAATTTTACTTAATTCATTTTGCGTAAATTGCGACATAATTTTTATGATAATATTGTTTTTACCAAATTTAGTTTGCTCTTGCTGTTTTCGTTTCTGCTTCTTTTTCTTGTTCTTGTTTCTTGTATAGGTGTTTGAGAAACGTGTCGTATTGATGTTGATTTAGTTTTCTTGCCATTATTATTATTTACAATAATTATACGATAATATAGATAAAATAATAATAATAATTAAAAAAAATCTAATGCTATTGCCTTATAATTTTTGTTTTGTAGATAATTTATAGTAAATTAGTCCACGCAAGCTACAAATCTTACAAGAAATTAATAGAAGGCACGCAGCATTAGGAAGCCTTCTAGTTCTCTCCGCGTGAAATGAATGACTGGAGGAGATTTAGCAAGTTCATTTTCTTTTTTTAGCTTCAAATTATACTTACACACTACACAAAGATTACCTATTAAAAATGAAGTAGGTAATGTGAAAAATAATTATAAAAATAATAAGAAAAGATATGTAATAATAATGGATGAATGAATAAACGCGTGCGTGAAGCAAAAAAAAAAAAGTTAAGCAACAGCATCAACGCTACAACAATAACAAAACAATTTATAACACTTCTTAACGCAAGCAAACTATCAAACCTAATCGCATCTACAAAACTTGAAACAAAATGTCGTCTTTTAGCGCAAATAACGATGTTAAATTGAAGGAAGATACGACGCATTTCTGGAATAAGTTCATGAAGGTATATGAACGAAAAGAGAAGCCAACGTATAGCAAACAACAAACATTATACAACTTTTGTTTAAATGTTTTAAACAAGCACGAAAAAATGGAAGTAAGGCCGTATTGCCCGAAACAAGGGAAAGATGTGCCGAAAGTCTTAAAAAAATTCGCAGGAAAAACGATGTATGATGCGATGAAAGCTCTATTTGACATGAAAGGTTGGGGGTATAAACCCAGACAACAAGCAAAATTGAGCGCAAATGCCATGACGCCGTCAAAGGTAAAGCGTAGTTCGTATGTGGAAGAAGATGCGAAAATGAAAGAGCTAACGGAGAAAATTAACAGCTTGGAGCTGCAAGAAGTGGAAGCTTTTAGTAACCACGATTCATCTAAGGCAAAAACATTATCTCAACAGCGAATAACACTAAAGCAACAAAAACAAAAACGTATAACTTTTTTAATGTCGCGTGGTTTAAAAATGGAAGAAAAAAAAATAATTAAACAAATGGATAAACTTGTTGTTGAGTATCCAACGGCTACTGATGAACGGCGTCAAGAAATGAACGATGAAATGAACCAAGGTAACACACGTTTGGCTGAAATTAAAAAGGAGTTAAACAGAATGGAGGAAAGTGAAACGAAAAAGAAAAAGAAAAAGTTGTCGGTAAAACCACGCAGAAAAACTCAAGCAGAGCTCATCGCGTCAGTAACAAGTGAAGCAAAAGAAGATAATGACGATGACGAAAAAAAAGGAAGCGACGATGATGAAGAAGAAGATGACGATGAGGAGCTTAAAAAATTAAGTGACAGCAATCTTGAGAAATTAAGTGACAGCGATGACGAAGACGACGATGATGAAACAGAAGAATACGAAGAAATTTTTAATCAAGAATTAAAAAAATATGTATTGAAAGCATACGGTTCCAAACCGTATATTGATAAAAATAGTGTTTTGTATCAAGGGGGATATACATCACCTTACAGCAGAATTGGAACATTTGACCGTGTGACTCAAAAATGGAAATTGGATAAAGAATTGTTTACTAACAAAGAAGTGGAGGATTATTTGGAAAAAACCGAAGATATTTGTCCTACACTTTTTATTGACAAATATGGAAATTTGTATGAAATGGATAGGAATGAATCATTTGGAACATTTGACCGTGCGACTGGAAAATGGGAAATTGACGAAGATTACGAATGGTAAAAAATTTTGTAAGGCACAAGTATGTGTAATGATAAATTACAATTCTTCGCATCGGGAAGGCAGGTGTTCGCATTCACTTATAACTTCATATTCACCATCTTCATAAGTATCTAATGCGTCTTGTTTATTATATGCTGTAATTTTAAATCTACCATAAACTGTTGTTTCTACATATACAACGTATTCGTAAAGTTCTCTACTTTCCTCATCGCTACTTTCTTCATCGCTACTGCTACTTTTTGTTGTAATGTTACAGCATTCACAATATTCGTCATATAATTTTTTCCAACTTCCATCATTAATTAAATCATTTATATTATTAAAGTCACTATTTATACATATTCCTTCTAATGTATAATCAATAGTATAATTGTAATCGAGTCGCCCGGCAGTAGTGGAATGCAAGGTAAAACCATCTTCATCTACAAATTTACTGTCATTCATCGGGAGACCAATAGAACCATCTCCAAATATTTTCCATATAAGAGTTTCCATCTCTTTAAATATTTCATCTTTTGTTCTCGTTTCCATATGGGTGCTTACTTTGGTAGTCATTTTCGTAGTCTCGTTAGAAGTCATAGGGGAGCAATAGTTGCATTTAATTTCTAGAAAAAAGAAATCAATTTTCAATAAAATTTTTTCGTCATTTTCTTACATTACAAATCAAATACTTATTTTACCTCCTATATAACCCATATACTCTCATCTAGAAATTCTAGCTTAATAGCATACACACAGCATTAGCGTCTCTGTAAGCTCAAAAAAAAAATAGAGCTTGAGGTGCTACCTGACGCCAAGCTAAATATTTTGGCAGAACTACCTGTTATTCCCATACTAAACTTGACAGCAGGAACACAGCATTACAGCAATTCTAGTTCCTAAAAAATAAATTACTTGAGCTACCACTTGACAACAAGTTAAAAATTATTGCAGAACTACCTGCTATTCACCTGTTAAACTTGAGCCGACGATCGTTCTGGGTAAATCTTCAGTATGAAATATGTCCCAGAAAGAATGCCAGATTCTAATAAGGGAAGGAAACAGGGAACACAAGGAACTTGTTATCGTCTCAATCAAAAACACCCTCCCTACTATTTCTTATTACCATTTATGGTCTTCTTATTTATTATTATTATTATTATTATTATGATAAAAATAGTAGTAGGGAGGGAGGTTATAATAATAGTTTTATAAAAAAGTAAAAAAAGTTTTAGTATAGAGTATATGAGTTGAAATGAGGGGTGTTTTCCTCCTTACCTCCCCTTTTTATTCTTATCGTCTCACACATATTGCAATCGCTGTCTTCCAGGCAAAGCCTAAATGGTGCGGGAACTCTTTATGATTGTTTAATTATGGTGTTAACTTTCATAGTTATGAATTTTTTGCAACAACTCCACAACTTTTTTATATTCATTATCGCTAATTTTTTCTTTAAATTCTTCCACCGTTTCTAAGATTTGGAACGTATAATCTTTCACAGTTATTCTTATTATTCCTACACATATTAATTCTAAGACGTCCCGTCTTTGTATCCATTTATTAAACCAACTCTCCTCACTATCTCTTTCGTCAAAATTTATTTTGTCTATTTTACAACAAATATCTTTAAAACTTTTAGTGAATTTATCGTCTTCATTATGATTATTACTATAAACTTTATTAATCGCATAATAATTATTCTTAAAAACTTTAATATACTTTCCTTTTTCATCATTTTTAATTATATAATAACTTTTGCTGTTTTGTAGCCATACAGATTTACCACTCTTACTTAGTCTTTTAACTTTTACAACGAAAACGTAACGTTTATTACTACCCATATTTTTTACAAGATAATAATATTGATTAGGTTCAAAGGTTGGTTGATTATTCATAGGTATTTCGGTAGTCATTTCCGTAGTCTTTTTTCTTAGTAATGCTTCCAGATAAAACGAAAACCAAAAACTTCAATTTTAAGAAATTCCCATAAGTATTTAAATTAGAATACTTATAAGCTACCTATATCCCCCCTAGGATAGCCCAAATTTCTCAGTTAGAATATTACCTTTTCTATAGTAATTTATATACTCTTATATAGGTAGTCGTTTAAGTTGCAAAAAAAATTAGAACTTGGATTATATGTAATTTTTTATTAGATTATTAATTATTATACTTTTAAAATAGTTTCTGTAAAAATAAAATGGAGAGAAAAATGTAGCAAATCAACTTGATTTTATTTTTTTAACTTACTTGATTTATAGAAATAGCATACTTGTTGTAGTATATTATCTTACTTGAGTTACAATAAAAAATACTTGACGTCAAGTAAAACTATAATAAAATACCATACTTGAGCTAATAGGCGCAATATTAATATCCCGCTTTGGTCTAATTTCGCCGTCCAGTAGTTCTAGCAAATTAACGTTAAGTAACCTTGAAAGTCTATGCAAACTTATAGGCGTTAGGAGAACTAATTGGGGATTTTACATAGGAAAACTATATAGTTAGAGAATATAAAATTTAAATATTATTTACATAGAAATAAAAGGTAAAGTGCGTTAGGAAAAGTTAGAAAAAGTTAGGCGAAATTAGACCAAAGCGGGATATTAATATAATACGCAAACGAAGAAAAAAAAAACAACAACACAAAAAATAACGTGTTGTTTTTTTTTTAACTGTCGGCTTGTGATCAGCATCTGAGGCAAGCCCAAAACGCACAAGTGGGTTGAGTCGAAAACAGAACAGAAAAGAGTATTTCCTTTTCTGAAAAAAAAAAGTTGAATCGTTACTATGTCAGCACCCCCTGCGCCAACCCCGGCGACGGTCGAAAATGCGGTTGCACCTCCTTCGCCGTCAAATATGCATACTTCATCAACTGCTGGCAGCCCTTCCGGCTCTCCAAAACAAAATGATAACACGCCAAGGTTAATGATACTGAAAATGGAAGTGCTGAATTTCAAGTCGTACGCCGGAAAGAAAACGGTAGGTCCATTTCATAAAAATTTTTCTGCTGTGGTTGGGCCAAACGGTAGTGGAAAATCCAATGTCATCGATGCACTATTATTTGTCTTTGGCAAGCGAGCATCTAAGCTACGCTTGAAGAAAGTAAGCGAGTTAATTCATAAGTCGTCGGCCTATCCAGATTGTAAGGAAACTAGGGTTGACGTCTTTTTCGCCGACATTATTGATAAAGGTGAGGATGACTATGAAATTGTTCCTAATTCGCAAATTGTTGTATCTCGTTATGCGAACAAAAGTAACGTATCCAAATATTACGTTAACGACAAAGAAAGAACCTGGACGCAAGTAGGAACCCTCCTTCGTGAGCGAGGTATTGACCTGGATAACAATCGCTTTTTGATTTTGCAAGGAGAAGTCGAACTAATATCCCAAATGCCCTCAAAGGCTTCTAAGCCAGGTGAAGATGGATTGCTGGAATACCTTGAGGACATTATAGGTTCCAACAAGTTTGTGGAGCCTATCGCAAAGGCGGGGACAGACTTTGAATTAGCAGACGAGCAACGCAGCCAGTTTAAAAACCGAGTAAAGGCGGCAGAAAGGCAGAGAGACGGCCTTGAAGGAGCCAAAAATGAGGTGGAAGCATTCTTAAAGCTGGAACAAGATGTCCGAAGCAAGCAATGGTTATTATATAATAAATATTGCTTCAATTTCAAAAAAGAAGCAGAACGTTGCAATGCCTTGATCGAACAATTAAAAGAAACTACCGCCGATGAAAACACGAAAATGGAAGAGCTTGCGGAGACCTGCGACAAAATGGAAAAGGAGATTTCAACGGTGGCACAAGAAGACGAGGCTCTAAAAGTGGAGCTTAAGGCAGCAAAAAAAGAGTATGCGGCGTTCGAAAGGAAGGATATCAAATACCGAGAAGACTTGAAGCACCAAAAGAATACGTTGAAAAAACTGTTGGTTTCAATACAACGTGCCGAGAAGACTATGAATGATAACGTTGAAAAAATTGAGCAACTGAAAGCTGAAAAACCGAAATTAATTGCGAAACTTGAAAAAGCAGGTGAATCCCATGAAAAAGCAATGAAGCAAATGGAAATTGTTCAAGTGGAGGTGAAAGAAGAGACGGAAAAACTCCGTCATCAACTCGAAGAAAAGAGGCGCGAGATGAAGCCTATAGTTGAAAACGCAAATGAACTAAAAGCAGAATTCGATGAATCCACCGCGGAAATCAAACTAGTCAAAGACCGAGTCCGCACGGCACGACAACGAAATGTAGAAGCAAACGCGGCACTTCGTAAGGCCATTACAACGAAAGAAGGTCATGCTGATACAATCAAGCGGCTGAAGGATCAACAGGCAAAAACTGCTGACCGTTTGGAGGAAGCCGAGTTGGAAAAGGGCGAGGCGGACGATGAGGAAAAGAAAGCTCAAGAAATCGCCCGTAAATCACGTGTTAAAATGGAAGAATACCGAGCCCAAATGCGCACTGCGAATGCCAAAAAGGGGCTAGCAAAAGCTTTGAGCGATGCACAGCAGCCAGGCGGTCCGTTGGCCAATTCTGGTTTGCTTGGACGCTTGGGTGATTTGGGTGCTATAGATAAAAAGTATGATGTCGCCATATCAACAGCGTGCGGTGCGCTCGACTATCTTGTGTCCCGAACAGCCCAAGGAGCAACCAAATGTGTCGATTTTCTGAGAAAGAAAAAGTTAGGGCGCAGCACATTTATTGTTTTGGAAAAGCTTGGGTATCTCAAAAAGGCTTATGAAAAGGAGTGCAGGACACCAGAACAAGTTCCAAGGTTATTTGACTTGGTGAAGTTTAACGACGAGAGTCTTCGCCCAGCGTTCTACTACGCATTACGAAATACTTTAGTAGCAAATGATTTAGAACAGGCCATACGCATAGCATACAAAGGAAACAAATGTGTGTGGCGTGTTGTGACTTTAAATGGTGAATTAATAGAGCAAAGTGGTGCTATGTCGGGTGGAGGGAATAAAGCCCGACGCGGCAGAATGGGTAGCAGCGTTCAACAAGCAACAAATAATGAACCCCGAATCACGGAGAAAGACATTGAACAAGTTGCCATGGAACTTGAAAGAGCGGAAAACATGCGTAATGATGCCAGAGATACGAGGCGTGCTTTGGAAAGAGAAATTAGAGAATTAACCGGAATTTTAAAAAAGCTCAAAGTGCGAATACCAAAAATGGAGGTGGAGCTGCAATCTGCAGATACCCAAATCCCAGAATTGCAGGCGACGATTGAAGAGTTAGCATCACAGTTGGAATTAAGTGGTGAAGAATCTGCCCGATTAGCGGAAATTGAGAAGGCCAACAAGGAGCAAGATCGTAAGTATAAACTAGCAAAAGCAAAAGCAGATGTTTATGTGGCCGCTGTTAGTGCCTTGGAGAAGCAAATTATGAATGCTGGTGGTGCCCGACTACAAAAGGCAAAAAGTGCTGTAGTCAAAGCCCAAAATACTGCGACTGAAATTCAAGCGGAATATTCAAAACTATCGCAACAGATTAAACAGGCAAAAAAGGTTGCCTTGGCAGCTTCGCAGAAGCAAGAAACGCAGCAAATTGAAGCCGAAAAATTGGAAAAAAAGTATGAGAAAACGAAGGCACAATTCAAGCAAATCGAAGAGGATGCTATGCAGGTGTTGCAAAAGTTTGAGGAGGTGGGAAAGCTGAAGGATGAAAAGGAAAGTCAATTGAAAGTTTTGAATAAAGCTTATATGAAATCCTCGTCTGAGTTGAAAAAGCTCCGTGGAAGCTTGCAGGCATTTTTAAATGAAATGGAAGACTTAAATCGCCAATTTAATGAAGCTGATATGACTGCAAAAGCCTGGGAATCGAAATTAGGCGAACTTATTGGTGACAATACAGAACAAAGCGAAACCGTTGATCAAGATGGAAAGTCGCTAGAAGCGAACGAATCTGATGAAACAAACAGCGATGAAAACGAATTCTTATACAAAAAGACTGAATTAGTTCAACCCACCAACGAAATACTGGAAAATATCGTAGAAGATAATTTGGAAAGTGAGATCAAAAGCTTACAATCGTCTGTTGAAAAGTTGCGAGATAATGTTGACATGAATGCGATTGAAGAGTACCGCAAGCTTGAGAAAGAGTGTAGGGAACGAATTAATGATTTTGAAGTTGCGACCCAAAAAAGAAATGAAATGCGCGATGTTTATGAGCAACTAAGGAAGGAACGATTGTCAACTTTTATGTCTGGTTTTCAGATAATAACCATGAAATTAAAGGAAATGTATCAGATGATAACCCTTGGCGGGGATGCGGAACTGGAGCTGGTCGATACACTGGATCCATTCAGTGAGGGTATTGTTTTCAGTGTTAGACCAAAAGGTAAAAGTTGGAAAAATATAGCAAATTTGTCCGGTGGAGAAAAAACTCTGAGCTCCCTGGCATTGGTTTTTGCATTACATCATTTTAAGCCTACGCCTTTGTATGTTATGGACGAAATCGATGCCGCACTGGATTTTAGAAACGTTTCGATCGTCGCGAACTATATCAAAGAGCGTACGAAAAACGCGCAATTTATTATCATTAGTCTGCGCAATAATATGTTTGATCTAGCGAATAGACTAGTTGGCATATACAAAACGCACGATGTAACAAAGAGTATTGCCGTTAACCCGAAAAAGATCATGAAGGATGCGATGGCGTTGAAGTTAAAGCATGCGCGTGACCATCGAGTAGGTTCAAGTGCTTTAAGTGACGTTACAAACGCATAGGTAGAAGCAAAAAATATACTCGTACGAAAAAAGAAATATCATATCATATCTTTTTTACTTTTTGGTTAATTATTACATTTTTCTTTATTAAGATATCTTAATCAATAATTAACTACGAGTAAAAAAATACGACGTACGAGTTCGTATTACATATCTTACTTTTCAAGTATGTTCGTTAAAATTTTCAAGTTGCTTTACACGTGAGTTATATATCCCTTTGCATATTTCTACTTCGTACAACCTATCCCCCGTTCCCTAGTATAAACATCGTTTTCCAATACTGCTTCTACTGGCAACACGATTTACTCGAAATTCCCTGTCTATCTTGACTAGCTCCCCGCAATGCTTGCCCTTGCATCCCACTCTGTTGACTATCGATCATACCGCTATCAACAATTTTTCGTAGCAGCAACATAAACGCTTTTTCGACGTTCTTGTTGGTCTTTGCACTAGTCTCGATAAATTCAATGCCGTATTTTTTGGCTGCTGCTAGTCCCTGCTCATGTGATATAACTCTCTGGCTCCCTGATACACTGTTCTCTAAGTCTGCCTTGTTCCCAACCAAAATTACTTGTGGAGGTGTTCCACTGGGAGTATTTTCTGTTTTCTCTTTGATTTTTTTCATCCAGTATTCAATTTTCTCAAACGACTGCTTATTTGTAACATCGTACACAAGAAGCATCCCATGGCAGCCTCGAAAGTATGCAAATGTTATTGTGTGAAAACGTTCCTGCCCTGCAGTATCCCACAAGGTTATGGAATACGGTTTAGCATCTAGCTCTACTTCTTTTTTCTTGTAGTCGAATCCAAACGTTATCAAGTGCGAGTCGTTGAAACCACCGTCAGCGAATCTATACAATAAACAAGTCTTGCCTACAGCCGAATTTCCTATGGTCAATATTTTTAATTTTGGTGGAGCTTCAGATAATGTATTCATCGTGGGCTAAGATTGAGATGTTTAGGGTGATATCGAACATCCAACTGCATCAGCAGGGCAATCGAGGTACGTTCAGTTGTACAACAGAGTTGGGCCCGATGTGTGAATAAATTGATGATTGAAATTT
>LT658426.1:0-39348 GCA_900128575.1 Stramenopiles sp. TOSAG41-1
GTGGGGTGTGGGTGTCATCTAAACCGGACGGTTCCAAACTTTCATCAATATAAATAGGTAATAATTATTATTAATTATTATTAAATATTTATTATTATTATCAAGATTTAGATGCCTATTCCGCGATTTCACCATCAGCCACGTTCACACTCATACCTCACACACCACAACAANAAAANTNAAAGTTGTGCAGTTGCCAACTAATATGCGCATCAGCGGAGCGTTTGATGCATCTTTTGACGTTCGCAAATGTTAAATGGGCACGTTACAGCTNAAAAACNGACAAACGNACNGCCCNAAAGGGCCCGTTTGGAGTAGAAGGCGCTGTCATCATCATTCAATCTCTCTTCTTTGTTTTTATTTTTATGGCGAGATTCCTTAATTTTATGAAAATTCATGTCGAGCTGATTATTTTAGTGGAATTTTTTTTTAAAATTGAATGAGGCTAACATGTTGAAAATGGAAAAAACCGACAAGAGTCCGCGATTTAAAACCAATCCGCGCTACTCAGAAAAAGAGCTAGTAGTAGAGCAGCAGCAGCCAAAAAAAATTAAAATAATCACTAAACTACACCTCTCTCCTCCAAAACCTTTTCCACTATTACTACTACATACTGGCTAGTCTAATAATACCGTGTAAGTTTTTTTTTTGGCTTTCTTAAGAAGAGTGGCTATATTATTATTATTGTTGGGTCATCATAATTTTATTTTATTATTTATTATGTTTTCTTGTTTTTACGTTTAAAATATGGATTATACATCTCGTCGGTGCACATGCGATGTCGGTGGCAGGGTGGCGATGCGTTCCTGCGAGTGGGGTACTTTTATTTTTATAGTCAAATTGATTTTAATGTAAATGTATATTCAGGTGCGTGTTACCTGGCCCAACTTTACTACAGGATACTGCGCCTGTATCATTGTTATAATATCCCTGTTGACATAGTTGACATCGTACAGCGGGGACTTTTCTAGCTTTTCCTGTTGGGCAAAGCTTGCAAGATAATGCCCCAATATTATTGTATCCACCATTTGTTGATTTTCCATTTGCACAAGATATGCATACATTGCTATTGTCAGCAAATGTGTCTTCATTGCATGATTTTATAGCTAAATACGCTCCGTTTGACCTAAAAATGACATCCATCACATTTTGGTCCACACCGTCTCCTTGGTACCACTAGCATTTACAGCACAAAATGCTCCATTATTAGAAAAAATTTTGGTTACATTTGATATTGTGTTGAATTTACAAGCACGTGATGATCCATATCCACCATAGCCGCCGTGCATGGAATTACCAACGCCATCATTGCATGCAAGCTGTTCAGCACCATGACCAAACGAAAACACAGACCCATCTTCCAGTAGCGCTGCAAAGTCTTCTTCCGTAGTATAAAGCTTTTTGGCGTTTTTTATATTTTTTGCTGTCAAGTCCGGATGTCTATTAACCCCGTATCCGTATCCGTTGGGATGGTCGTAATAACCCCACGTTTCAATTGATCTATCGGGTAAGATTATACCAAATTCGCCACTGCCGTAAGCGCCAGCTGTCGAAACAAAACCTCTAATTCCGTTGATTGTATTAGGCACGTTTGCTAAATATGTGTCTGAACCCCATCCAATAACAATAACATTTTTATATGATTTATCACATATATTGTTAACCATACGATTCCAGGCTTTATCCCATTGCGAGACTTTTTCATAATACCCATCTGGACATTCCTCCACGCACGCACCGTTGTATAAAAATAAATTATGCCTACACACTTTGCATATATTGGATGTTTCATTACACCATTGACAATGTTCATGACATGCGGCATTTATAGATGTAAACAATATGAAAAAACAGATTAATCGCAATAGCATAAATGGATTATCTAAAACACCACTGCTATTCGTTGAAACCAGCATCAAGAATCTTCGTATGTATGTCCTAAAGCTGTGCGTGTGCAGGTATCTAATAGATGCGTTTTGTTTTTTGTAAAGCGTGGCGGGCGATGTAGATGGTGCGTGTGCATCCTTCATTGATTGTACACATAGATGCAAGATGCAAGAAGCATATTATGATACTCGAGTATGATAATAATAGGAGGAAGAAGAAGAATAAATTGTACGACGATTTAAAATGGAAAGTGGTACGGGATGCACTGGCACACAATAACAAGCTACAAGAAGAACATATGACTGAGAAATCGTTAGACAGTGTTCTGGATCGTAAAAATCGTATCGATGTTTCATTTGTTTATGCTTCGTAGACTATGAATTTATTCCACTGTACCACATTGAACATGTTGTAGAAAGGATTTGGGTCTGGTAGGAGAAGCAGCAATCCCGCAAGTATAATCAATACTAATCTAACTGAATTGTATTTTGAATACTAAACAACTCTCCTCCCCTCCTTCTTCCTCTTTTTTTTTCTTCTTCAACATATTACTAATTGACTACTGTAACAACTCTACTATTTGATAATTATTAATAATGGTTTAGAGTGTGTAGATAGTAAGTAGTAGTGCAAAGGAAAGTGTAAGTTTTTTTGGCTTTCTTCTTTCTTTTTTTAAGCGAGTAACTTTTTCTTTTGAAACGGGTCGCTTGCTTGAAATACGTTTCCATTTGATACATTTTCTGATCCACTTTTCAAAACATATTTGCTTGGTAGCTTGCCGCTTTTCGTCAGAGGTTTAAGTGATTTTAAAGGCTTCAAATGTAGAGAATTCGAAGGTTGCAAAGGGCGGTCTAGTGGGAGTAATTCTGCTTTGTCTTGCGTCTTCCCAATAGACAACAAATTCGTCTTCGATTTCGATTTTGACATCGTTTTTGTCTTCTTTTTCTTTTTCTTCCGCTTTTTACACTTTTGTTCTACGATTTTCGAATCATCCTGCCCTGGCTCTGGAGAATTATCAGAAAATGTGGTTACTTCTGGGGAAGCCCCAACCCCTCTTTCTTCTTGTGTTTCATCAACATCATTATCGCAATTTTTGGGTGTCAATTTTTCTTGATTATTGGCATCTGGAGAGTCAGCTGGGGTAACTTTTGATTGATGCTTATGGTCCTTAATTGCAGCTTTAATTTCATCTAAAGCTTTCCTAGGCACGTCCATTGCCTTCAGTTTCTTGTAAAATGATTTGCCTAAAACTTCGTATCCTTTTACACACAATGATATTGCATATGCATATGATTTTGAGTCTGAACACAGAAAAGCTGGTAAAATAATATTTTTAATCATTTTTTCTTGATCAAACCCATCTTTGAAATTTTCGTTGTTAAAACCGAATTCTTTCACAAAACTTTTTGTACATAGCTGGATTCGTGCTCTCAGCGACAATATTGCAGCTCGTTGATTCGTTTCAATATTTGGTATGATACTTGTGAAAGCATTGGCAACAAGTTTGCTTCCTCTTAAATTATTTTGTCTCCCAACAAAGATAAGTGTTTTAGCACTATTCTTAAAAATTTTCTTGTTATTTTCGCCGATTCTTCTGACAAGAGTATTGACGACGTTAGCAATTGATTTGTTGTCGTCGAGGAGCTCTCGTATAAAAGCATGGTTGGGGTATCGCTGTAAAACGGTGGAGAGACTTTCAATCACGCTTAGAAAAACGTCATACGATAGTATCATAATTTTCATTATGTGTTCCTTACCACTCAAAAAGTAGTTTACTACATCGCATGCTGCAAAAAATGTGTCCAGTTTCTTTTTTATCTTATCGTCCTCATCGCCAGCTAAAGAGTCGTTACTTGCATTCTTTTCTTCATCGTCAGCCATTCCATCAATAATATCTTGCAGTTGAAACAATGCCTTAAGGCGTTGTTCCCAATCAGAATCATAAAATAGGCCATGAAGCCTTGGAAACATTGCTTTTACAAAAGTATCATTTTCCATTATTTCTTTTTCATTGGCCTCAACTCCAGGTATGGATAGTCGTTGCTCTGAACCACTGATCAACCCAGACTCAACTTTTCTGTTGACTTCGTTAATGCCTGGAATTACTTGTTCGCTCTGACTATTTTGTAGACTATTTTGATGGTGCGGTGAAACAATAGGTACACTCTGGTCAACCTGGTGTGTATGTATACTTTTTGGGGAACATGGTTTCGTTGGGTGTTTGTTTGGCTGGCCACCTCCAAAGCAACCATTTACGAGTCTCCAAAATCCAGATCGACGTCTCTTGACTTTATCGTTTTGTTGATTGATATTCTCTTCAACGTTTGCAAAATTGTTCTTAGTATCATTTTTCTCTTTAGCAGATAGAGATCTCATTTTTTCTTTCGTTAGCAATAAGGGTTTAAAAGGTCCGTGAACAGCCAAAGCTTTCAAAACTTGTTTTTGTTCCCAACCTTTTTGGACGGTCGCTGTATCAACTTTCAAGCCGTTCCGATTGCGCCTCTGTAAAATACTCTGGACTTCGCCCTTATTTTTTAAATCAACCATTATCTTTAGCAGTTTTGTTAAGTGAATGTCCTCGGATGACCAGATGATTTATGCGTACATTGGCTTGCTAAGTAGAGAGCTAAAGGTTTCCCACAGTCATAGTTGAAGGGAGTAGGATATTCAACAAAAAATGTATTTATTATTATTATTATATGATGATGATGTCGTGTCACACACCACAACAACAATATATAAAAATCATAATTAATTTTTTTTATTGTTGGATGATGATACCCACATCATACATGAAGAAAAAAAAATTAGTAATAATATTAATAATAATAACATCAACAACAATAACCAATAATTTATTAAAAAATAATCAAACTTAGTGCTTATGCTAGCTACTGTAATAATAATTTATCACAAATAATAATAATAGTAATAACAATGATGATGATGATATTGTTGATTTGGTTTGCTTTTTTTTCGATGGCTAAAGAACATGATAGTACAGCTTAAGCCACTACCAAAACTAAGTAAACCAAGTTGTCTATTATTGGTAATGTAATTAATACTTATTGCATTGTTGTGTGTGTTACGTTGGATGTATCAATAAATAGCAAGGCCTGCAGTGCATCATTGAAGTTGCGTGCTTCGCTACCACTTCTTATAGGTCAATGAACATAAAGAGTACAGAATCTGTGCTTGACTTCAGTCATAAATCTCCCAACGTCTTTTTTTGCGGGCTCTACATTTTTAAGGTTTTCGAGAGGCTCAAGGCTTTGGCATAATATTAATTAATTAAGACGAACGTTCATTACAACTCTGCTTCCACCTGGGGGCAATTTTTATTTGAGGGAAGGAGTAGCTAGTGGGACTCCTAATGCAATAATGTTTAGGAGAATTGTTTAGTAGTTGCCCTGCGTAGTCTAATACAATGAATCAGTTTCTTACCACTTCTTATTTTTCATTGCTTTTTGTTGTTCTGGCTTTTTTTTTTTTGTATTTTATTATTAGACACTTACCATCATCTACATCATATCGTCCTCCTCCTCCTTCATTTCTAATAATCATTATATTTATTACATTTCGTTCGTAACCAGACTGGCCACTCTAACTAAGTAAGGTTGCAAACCCACGAATTTCGCTGAAGACAAGCTAATGCTTGGGGGGCAAGATATGTTTCAAATTCACAATGATTATACCGACAATGAAAATCCATATCCCTCAAAAAAATTGAAACGCCAAGTATATGGTGATCAACGTGCGAGAGCAAAGAGAAAAACGCTGGAAAACATTACCAATGTAGTTAATAAGACTTCTCGGACCAAGATTAGTAAACGCAAAAGACAGAGCAAAGGGAGGAATAGCAATGTGAAAACTTCAACCATTAGTAAAAAAAGTGTTACAAAGGAGCGAATAGCGCCCATGCACTCATATACGGTGGTATATGATAAAATAAATCCAATAGTCGAATATGCAAACACCACAAATAGTCTTGCTCATCAATGGCATAACGAAATCAGGAATATATTGATGAACACCGCACCGACCAAACAACTAGTACAATATGCTCATGTTTATGAACCAACAGTCAAACGAAAATATCTTAAAGTCATTCAATCGAATTTGTTGGATTTCTATCCCCAATGGAAGCATATCTTTGACCATCAAAAGTGCACACTCGATAATGTTACTTCGATAGAAAATGCTAGAGGTGTAAAAAATCTTGGATTTGGCAAAAAAAATAGTATAAACTATGTGGAGGTATATGATCTCCGCTGCAAAAAAAGGTATTTCGAACACGTCAAGATGCGAATGTTCTCCAAGTTTCCAAATTGGAGGTTTGTATTCAAAAACCTTGACCCATCATATATTCGTAAAGAAAGATTTGCAGTGCAAGCATATAAGAAGACCTATAATCATTTTTGGAATATCGATGAAGATGGCACAAATCACATTATAAGTAGCCCTGAAGAAGCCGGAAAAACACTTCATACAGGCAAAGACGAAGAATTGCATAATAGTATGAATAAAATTGAAAATAAATTGGAACAATGTAGTGAAAATAGCAAAAGCACACTTTTCCATCTTTGCAAGTTTCTTTTGTATGCCACTACTAGCTACTTAATATTGCTACAGGTTTTTACTTCGCAAAAATCTGTTGTCAATACCTTACAAACGTCATGGAATCAAAAAAACGTGATGTCAAAGTATTCTAGTCCGTCATTATTAAACAAATGGGCAAACGATTTTATTAGGAACTTCAAAAAGTCTGTGGTGGATAAGTCCAACAGCATCGGATCATTGGAAAAACCGAATACGAACATAGTATCCGATGTAAAACTAATTGAGAAAAAAATAGTCCCAACGATGCGTTTCGGAGAAAATAAAGAGTTACTTCCAATACCGCTTACACCATACCCATCATCATCAACTTTTTATTTTAAATACGATATTGTAATTGAAGGCTTTAGCCATAAGAAAAAAAATTATCGAATTGCCAACAATATTATTCGCAGAAAAAAAAACAATAATGACACCATGTTCAATATTCAAATTATCGCAAATGGTGGAGGAAATGGGAATCTGCTGGTTGCAAAAAGTGGAAAGTCAACGAAACATGGGAAACACACATTGAAACATGCTAAAAAGATAATGCATGGGAAAAAAATAGGCAAAATTAAAGTTTCAGAGCGTGCAGGGTCCAAAAACTCCATGAAAATGCCGTCATTGCCGCGTGAGCGGCGGCAATTTATACAGAGTAATCAAAAAGTATCACTATCATTTTCTTCAAATGTCGCCCAGGATTATTTTGCAGAGGTGGGTGCATTGTTTGCATTTCAAGTATATACAAAAGGGTACATAGAAATGCACACAAAAATTTGTGTATTCGTTGAGGCTGCCCATGGCACCAGCGAGTTTTTCCGACAGTGTAAAGCCGTACTTCGTCGCACTTCTGAAATACAGCATACGCTTCATGTGTCGACGTTTGAGTTGACATTTGATACTGTTGGCAAGTACACTTTCAAGGCCTTACTTCTTCATCCAAGAAATGGTAAACTTGGCATAGTGACAATCAACAATTTTGAAGTAATTAATGCTAAAGTGATAACGAAAAAGAAGTAAATCACCGGTTGAATCTTTACCTGGTTGAAATTCTCAAAAAAGTTGATTAAACGTAATTTAATTTTATAATGCTGGTGTCTTAGTAATTCGAATTTTCTTGCAACTTGCATCATAGAGATAGTTGATATTATGCAAATCATATTATGCTGCTATGTTTTAAAGAAGAAAATAATAATAAAAAGTGATATTTAACTGCTGTAGTAGTAACTATAACAAATAATAAAAAAAATGATGAGATTATTAATACCTTATTAAAATTATTTTAAAAAAAAATTACTACTACAGCAGGAGAGTCATAATTTTCTTAAACATTTATTTAAGTTCGTATTTATTTTCTACTACAGCAGTTAGATTAACTAACATATCCTGTATTATTTATTACTATCATAACTACTACTTATTATTGTTGATAAGTGCGTGATTGTAGTTAGTGTACTACGAACAAAATATATGAGTTTTACGCCGACCGACTTCTCTTTTTTTACCGGGGCAACACCGACTTCTTCTGAAGCGATGATACAAGCAACTTTACGTTATCGATCGTAAAGGATGGTACAACAAAAACCAAAATTGTAGACCTGCAGTCATCTGGTATAGCATTGGTTGATTCAGCGGCTACATATAAAGTTGGATCGAATAATGTCTTATCCAGCGATACACTAGGTCCTAGTGTAGTTAAAGCAGCTGGACTGACTTCGGTCGGGTCGTTGACTGGTCTTACATTAAGTGGTGATGGTACATTCAATATAACTGGAGGTAGTCTAAATATAGCGTCACATGATAATAGCACAAATGGTTTAAAGCTAGGCGATGCTCTTATAAAATCATCTGCTTCAGAGCTGAATATTCTTCAAGGCATAGATCCATCTTTGACATCTACAGAGCTAAATTATTTGGCAGGTGTTTTTGATGGAGGTGGTACATCTACCATACAAAATGGAAAAACGGTCATTTACACTGGATCAGGTGGGATTTTTGCGACCAATGTGGATAGTGAAGTCGAAGATACATCGTCGAATACGGTGGGTATGCCATTAATTTTGACTCACACTGTTGTCTCCGGGAATGGTGAAAATGGAATTGGCGTTGGGGTATTGTTCAAAAGCGAAAATAGCGGAGGAAACTATGCAAGTATTGGTAGTATGAAAACATCGTTTACAGATGCAACTAGCAAAGCGGGCAAAATATCTTTTTCTATGAATGATAATAACACAATGGAAAATGTAGCCTTGATTTCTAAGTTGGGTTTTGATTCACGAAATCTAGGAATCGATGGCACAACTGTACTACAAAAGACAGAACTTGGTACCAGTGTGAAGACAAGCAGCTTGAAAAAAGTCGGAACGCTGGTTCATTTAAGGGTAAAGGGAAATCTTACTACTCGTGGTGATATTGCTTCTGACTCTAGCATTGAAATTTCATCACAAGATGAAAATGTCGTTATAGAAACTGTGAATTTCGATGCGGGGCGTGTTACTCAAGTTAAATCTATTAGCGCGACTGGAGACATTGTGTTTTCAGCATCCACTGAATCAGATGCCTCGACAACGGGTGCCGTTGTAGTATCCGGAGGCGTAGGTGTTGGAAAGGCTTTGAATGCAAAAGGTAAAATTTTTACCAATGGTAATGAAGTTGCCGTTACTTCAGATATCCGCTACAAGAAGAATATTCGACCAATAAAGAATGCATCCATTTTGTTGCGCATGTTAAGAGGGGTCACATACTACTACCGAGCGGCAGAATTTAGCCATGAGGGTTTTCCTGTGGAGCAGCAGGTTGGCGTTATTGCACAAGAAATTAAATCTGTTCTTCCTCAAGCTGTTTTTACTAGAGATGATGGCTTTCAGTATGTTTCGTACGCTAGTCTCAATGCTTTGCTTATTGAAGGTTTCAAAGAAAACCTTGCCAAACTAAATTACCTTTTCCAAAATTCAAACCGTGTTTCAGATGATACATTATGGATACACAATCTAATTTATGGAAACATGCCAGAGATGGGGACACAAGAAGAAAATATTGAAAATCTTCACGCATTAATACAAGTCATCTGCGACACTTCGAAGATTTACTTTTACTTGATGTTACTTGTGTGGATATTATATTGCTTCTATGTTGTGAAGCAAGATGAAATTTAAAAGACTATAAGTTACGTGTGTGAATTTTTTATGGTTGAGATATTAAACATTACTAAGAACGAACATATATAATATATTTTATTTTGAGTTTTAATTGTTCCTGGACTTTTTCGTCGTCGTTAGTAAAGAATCTTTATTTACATCAGCTCTAGGACGTTTGTCGCGTTCACGTACGCCGCTACTTTTATGGAGAGAAGTTGTGGTGTTTTTTACTATTGTGGGTTTCTTGTTGCTATTTTTGCGATCTGTCGTTTTATTTTTACACTGCTTTCGTAAACCAAACGCGGTGATGCGTCTGACACCAAAACACTTTCCAAGTTCGACCCTGGATATATCCTGTAAGGTGCTCCACTGACATTCCGCACTGTTGCACAGAAGTGGTAGGTGCTGCACAAACAACTTTTTTACTTTTCCCGATATAACTACGATTTGCAATTCTTTTCTTTCAAGAGCTCTCATGACAGAATTTAAGCCAATAACAAAACTATTGCCAGATTGCACTTCTGGCAAATTTGCGCCCGCGTCCTGGTTCTTCCTCTCCTTATCAACAAAGCTTTGATAGTCTTTCCCCATTTTCTCGACTGTCTCGAAAGACACCGCAATACTACTCGGGGGTAATATCCCGTATTGGCTACTGCTGTGCAGGCGTTTTTCTTCTCGCCTGCGCTGTTTGCTGTTCATAATTTTCTCATTTTGTGGGTTTGTTGTTTAATACATAATTTGTCAACAGCTTTTCGGTTTTCATGTGAGAAAGGCTACTTGCAGCTACCAAGCTGCATTCCAATTTCAGACTCTTTATTACTATATATATATTAATATTTTTTTTTATTATATATACATAATTTGAAATAATAATAATAATAATAATAATAATATAATACAGTGGTGTACTACGCACATACAATACTACAATCTTACTCTTTACTAACAAAGACACACTCATGCATAAATAGTAGCATAAATACGTAGTAGTTGTTGGCACCTAAGGAATTTTTCGTACTTTATTATCGTAGTAAAGGGATAGGTCGATTGTAATTTAAATTGCCCAGCCCGTCCGAATCCTAAGCCTACTTCTAACCCTACCAGTGGGGCTCTCTGCGGACCACCACAGAAAATTTCCTGTCATTCATTTTTTATCAATTTTTTTTTTTCCTGCATGCTGCTGTCCTCTATACGATATTATTGCGCTCGTCCATTATTCTTATTATTATTATTATCGTTGATGCATATTAAAAAACAAATAATAATAATAAAAAAAAAATATTTTCACACAACCACTTTTTTTTAATTGTAATACTCCTACTACTACTACCACTACTCTACCTACGCCGTCAACAATTGTCATGAATGACAACCATTGTCAGCTGGCACAGCTAGAGAGGAACCCACATCGAAATCCGTCTTTACTTTCCCATCGTTGACCCAAACGTATTCAACGCTATCCAGAAAATCTTAAGACAATCGACGTTTTAACACACACATGTCGGACTTAGCATCTTTGGAATCTGCAGTGACGCAGGCAGGAAATGAGGTTCGAAAAATTAAGGGCGAAGGCGGTGACATCAAGCCTGCCCTAGCAGCGCTAATGGCTGCAAAGGAAGCCTTCAAAGCAGCCTTAGAAAAGGAAATTGAATCCTTGGGTGCTGATGCGGATGAAGCTGTACTAGCTGACTTAAAAAAGAAGCTGGACTCGGTGACGCCAAAGAGCAGAAAGGAAAAGAAGAAGAAAGCGAAGAAGGATAAAGAAAAAAAAGCAGAAGCGCAGAAACCTGCCGCTGACAACGGAGGGGAACAAAAGATGTCGAAGTCACAACTAAAGAAGCTAGCAAAAGCTCAGAAAAAAGCGCAATACAAGGCTGCTGCAAAGGCAGCAAAGGAGGGTGCTGCTGAAACTAAGGGCAATGCAGACAAAGGAAAGAAAAAAGGCAATTCTCCTGGCAATGCAAGTGAGAGTGCTCCGCGCCAAGTATTGAGCGGAACTCCATATGCTGGCATGATCGCTGCTTCAATGGCTGGGCAAAAATTTACCAGCGATAAAGATGAAATGGTCCTTAAAAACGGTACAGTACTACGTGGCTCGCATACTATAGCAAGATATTATGTGCAAGTGAAAAACTTGGATTTGTACGGCGGGAAAGATGTTGAAAAACGGTGCTGTATTGATCAGTGGATTGACTTCACACTACTCTACCTCCCGTACTCTTCCAAGGGTCTTCAGGCTTTGGATCAGCACTTAGAAACGAATACATACGTTGTTGGCTATACCATGACACTTGCAGATATATGTGTATTTGGGGCTATGAGAGCAAGTGATACATTTGATCCGCGCACCGCCTCAGTCACTATGCCTCACCTCTCACGCTGGTATAAACACTGCGAAAAATTGCCCCATTTTAAAGATTTCAAGAAAAATACGCCTTCCGGCAATAACCAAAGAGGCGGCAAAGGAGAAAGTAAAGTTGCTGATAAAGGCTCTGATGATGCATCAAAGTATGTTGATAAGGATGGAAAACCTCTGTCAAAAGCACAAATTAAGAAACTGAAAAAGGCAGAGGCAAAGGCCCTTGCAAAAGCAAAGTATAAGGCCAAGGCGGCCGCAGATAGGGCGAGTGGAAAAGTTTCGGAGAAGAAGAAAGACTCTGGTGGGAAGCTGGTCGAGTTGCAGGGTGCAGTTGAAGGTGAAGTCTGCACTCGCTTTCCACCAGAGCCATCCGGCTACCTACATATTGGCCACGTAAAAGCAATAATGCTGAATAATGCCATGGCTCGGAAGTATAAGGGTAAGCTAATTGTTCGCTTTGACGATACAAATCCAAGCAAAGAAAAAGAGGAATTTGCAGAAAACATTTTGCAGGATTTGAAACGCCTAAATGTGCAACCAGACAAGATTACCTACACCTCTGACAGTTTCGACTTGATCCGCGAATATGCTATCGGGATGATCAAGGATGGCATTGCTTACATGGATGATACCCCCGGCGATAAAATGAGCGAAGAACGTAATGCAGGTATTCCTTCGAAGCACCGCGATACTGATGTAGAGACGAACATGAAACGATTCCAAGAAATGTGCGAAGGTACAACTGAAGGCCAGAAATGGTGTATGCGTGCCAAGATCGATATGCAAGCAAAAAATAAGTGTCTAAGAGACCCAGTATTTTACCGTTGTAATTTGACACCGCATCATCGAACAAAAACAAAGTACAAAGCATACCCTATCTATGACTTGGCATGCCCAATTGTGGATTCCCATGAAGGAGTTACGCATGCGATGCGAACGACCGAATATAGTGATCGAGATGAAATGTACGAATGGGTGTTGAAAGTATTGAAGTTAAGGCATGTTAAAATTCAAGAATTTGCTAGAATCAACTTTTTGTACACACTGATGTCAAAACGTAAGTTGCAAAAGCTAGTAGATGAAAAAGCTGTCGAGGGCTGGAATGATCCCCGCTTTCCTACAGTGCAAGGTATTTTGAGACGCGGTATGCGCGTTGAAGCTTTAAGAGACTTTATTTTGTCGCTTGGCTTCTCAAAGCGCGTAGTGGACATGACGTGGGATCAAATCTGGGTGAAAAACAGGCAACTTGTTGATCCGACGGCAAAACGTTACTTTGCGGTCACAAAGGAAAATTGTGTTCCATTGTCTATTAAGAATGTATCGGCCCCCAAAGATGTATCCGTTCCATTTCATCCTAAGGATCCAAAAGGTGAAAGGTGTGGTTTCAAGGTTTTGCAGGCCACGCCTTCTGTGTTATTGAACCAACAAGATTGTGCACAAATGCAAGAGGGTGAAGACATCACGCTAAGATATTATGGTGGCACAGTTACCGTAAATAAAGTAGTCAAGGATGCTAACGGTGTTATAACTGCGTTGGAGGGTACACACAACAGCGATAGCGACCCTCGAAAATCGAAACTCAAACTTGCCTGGGTGCCTAACACGGAAGACAAAGTAGAAATTGATCTTCATGAATTTGGTCACTTGTTGAATGTTGGAAAAATTCCAACTGATGATGACAATAATATTGTGGGTAAGTTCGAAGACTATTTGTCAAAGAATACTCACGCAGTTACGCGTGCAATTGGGGAACCTAGTATCAAATCGGCAAAAGAGGATGACATCTTGCAGATTGAACGTGTAGGCTTCTTCCGTGTAGACAGAGTGCATCTGAGCGACAGTGAGAGGTTGCAATTGTTTATGGTTCCTGATGGCAAGCAGAAGTCTATGAGTTCTTTAAAATCCAAGTTGGGCCATTTCTAAAGTGCTATAAATATCGCTGGTAAAAGAAAGACATTTTTAGCAAGGACATTTTTAGCAGGGTAAAGGAGTATTTTGGAATCATCGGCTCCAGCCTCTCCCATGGATACGAAGGGTTCCCTTGTCCAAAAAATACGGAAAAATATACACGCGAGTAACATATACTTCGTTAACATTTATATTTTTTTGCACGAAGAGTAATTTATAAATCGTTATTAAGGTTATTAAGTCTCATCAGATGATCCTAAGCAGTTTTACTATTAAACACAAAAAATCATCCGCACGATAACAAACCATTCCACCAGCGGTGAGACGCGTAGTCGTCGTGTCGCTAGGCCTTGCCCAAAAAGTATATGTGTACATGATATCATTTTTTTTAAATGTATATTGAAAATTCGCGTTTTTTCAAAAGGAGGAGGAATATGTGTGTGTGTGTACAAACATGTAAATAAATACAAAGTATGATAACGTGTCCATATATATTACATTAAAATACATAATATACGACGTACATACTATTTATCTTTACGGATTTTCTACTTTTGCAATTTTTCAATGCAGACAATAATGCATGTCATGTTGTCTCCGCCGATGCCTCTTGTAGTTTTTGGATCGTCTGAAATGCAATGATCAAAGACCTCTTCTGCTATTTGACCAGGAGACTTCCCTTGCTTTAACCTTGCTCTGACAAAGTCTACTGCTTGTTGGTTGCTCATGACATCCCAAACACCATCGCATGCAATGATGATAAACTCATCGCCGGGCAGTAATGTTTCCGTCAATAGATCTGGTTGAGCAGTAATCATTTGTTTTTCTGGTGGCAATGCTTTGTTTTGTTTGTATTTCAAGTCTCCAAGGCTACGCGACAAATTCAGGTTTCCATTGACTCTAAAGTGGCCGTTTGCGCTGGTTATGAAGCCACCAGCCCCTACAATTCTTTCAGTCTCTTCTTTATCGTTAGGTTTATGGTCAAATGACAGGGGGACTGCAGCGCCCTTTCGACACAAAACTCCCCTCGAGTCACCAGCATTGGCAACATAAATCGTATTACCGACAATCAAAGCGACAACAGCTGTACAACCGCAACGAACAGGGTGCTCATCAAGCATACAAACTTTTTTATCGCCTTGGGCGCCACCGCCCGCAGTGACACGCCCCCCCTGAAGGGCGCGCCGCATCACCATCATCTGCTGCATAACACGCCTGGCTTCTGCATCCTGTCCTGTACTTGCCGTCGAGCGCGGCGCCCCGCTGTCGTCTTGTGTGCGATTGTTATTGTTTTTACTATAAGATTGATTGTTTGGGGTCATACCAATGGCTAGTTGGTGCTCCGGTTGCTCAAGTAGTTCGTCGATGGCATGAAAAGCCTCACACAAAGTTTTTTTGTAGTCGCCCTGTTTGAAACTGGTGTTGTTCTTAATTATATTTGGCATTTTTACCTTTGCAAATTGTGCCACCTCTGGGCCACCGTGACCGTCGAAAACGGCATACAAAGAGATATTTTGATTGCCATGAACGTCCAAATCCGGTTCTGCGATGTGCGCATCTTCCATTTTTTTACGCCACCCCTGCATTGCAGATGCACCGTGACGAAAATATGCGTTGCCACCACTTTCGGTCTCTTTCTCTGTGTTTGGGCGGTCTAAATACGCTCCCATACTTCAAGAATTACGGGCGAAACGTGGGAGTGGTCTAAGGTCCTTTTTTAAGTCTGAGATAGTTGTCTACAATTGTTCGTCCACAGTCCTTTGCCATGTGCTGTAGAATGGCTTCGAGTAGGAGGACCCTAGGGGTAGAAATCGACGTTGAAAATGTATGTACATGACAAGAAGAAGAATAATAACAACAACAAACAACAACAACAACAAACAAGAAATTTCTGTAGTAGTAAGTAGTACTATTATTTATTATATATATTATATTATTGAAAAAAAAAACAGTCATCATCGTTCTCGGAGAGGTCGAAGAAATAAAAAGAAGAAGATAAAGAGGAAACAAAAAAGAAAGAGTCCGGAGTTATCACTACTATTACTACTACTACGGAGGAGGAGGAGCAGAGGAGTGAAAGTATAGGAAGAAAGTACATCTAACTATACGACCATCATGTAGCTATAATTACTCCATGTGCCAAGGAACGCTCCTCGTACGTACGTAGAAAAAGAAAAAGATTATTTGAATATATTCAACAACCTCCACCATTTACATTGTGAATAATTGTAATAAAATACAGCAGCGTGCTCTAGTAGGAGGAAAGAAGAAAGGGAGGAAGAAAACATTAGATTAATAACACAACACACAATGGTGATGTTGTTGTTGTGTTGGTGCAGAGGATACGTACGTAGTATTTACATAGGAGGAATTGGTCCATTACTTAGTACGACGATGAAGTAGAGATATTACACTAACAATATCATAGGAGCTAATCAGAAACACAAAACAAAACAGCAAAAGCAGTAAAAGCCACATTTGCATCATTAATCATCATTGGGCAATGTTGTGTCTTTGTGTTGTTGGCCTTTTATTATTATTATTATTATTTAACTAGAGATATTATTATACTTATTAGACTATCTTTAAAATTTTGTTTATCGCATTATCACGAATATAGTGCCGTCTCCTCTCTCGCTCTCCTCCTCATCATCCATCTTCTCCTCCAACTCCTCCGGAATCCACACCGCTAACCGAACACTGTCGACGCAGGTTCGTTGCAGTATAAAAATTCCACCCTTTCCCTCAATAACAATGACTACGCTAAGGAATTTTTACGACAAGCTGTTGCGAAATCCAATCACCAAAATACTTTTGATATACTTATGCTTAAACACACTCGGCCTGTTGCTGCAGGTGGTAGTCGCATGGACTTCCAATAGTTTGGCCCTGCTTGGTCACACGTTTCATACCATGTTCGACTGCATAGGCATTGTGGTTGCTTGTACTGGTGAAATCTATTTTGATCATAAGGATGAAGATGAAATCTTTAGTTTTGGTCTATCGCGCGTTCCAGTGTTGGCTGCGTTCACCAATGCGTCCTTCTTGTTTTTTACAGCTATTTTTTTGGCTCTTCAAGTATTACACCGACTTGCAACTCCTGAAGAGGTGAAGCCATATGGCCTTGTTTTCGTTGTACTTTTTGGCATGCTCGTCAAATTTTTGGGTCTAACCCTATTCATGCACAATGGTATTATATCGCTGAAAACAATTTGTAACCAGGTGGGCGGTAAAAGTGGTGGATTTAGAAACAATATAAATTTACAAATTCTTCTTGTTGGTGTTTTAAATGACCTGTTGCGTTCCTCTGGTGTTTTGATTGCGTTTACCACCATGCACGTTTGGCAGCATGCTGATACTGCTGTCTCCTTGGTAATTAGTTTTTTCATGATTCGCACAGTTTTTCCAACTCTTAAATCGACGTCGAAGATTTTATTGCAGTGTGCACCAGACACTCCTTTGACGAAAACCACAGTCGAACAATGCGTTCGCCACTTATCCAACATTGATGGTGTACTGGAAGTCAAAGAAGAGCGATACTGGTCTATCGATGGCAACAAGTGTGCTGGCACATTTTGTATACGCGCGAATGAAAATGCAGATGAGCATGCTATTTTGCAAAATGCTGAGGCCATGTGTAAGTCTACCTTCAAATACCTCAATATTCAAATTGAAAAGGATCCGCCAACAAAATGGTTTTTATCCAAGCGTAACAGCTGAAAAATGTACAGTTCAAAATATATGTAGAGATCATACTAATTTTTGTACGTGTGGATCTTTTTGACGTTTTGATTCCTGTTAAGCTACCCACGTAATAATTTTAAATCTAATTTCTTATTGTATTTTTTTTGTGTTAGAATATCAACATTGTCTTACATAATTTTAGTTTTACAAGCAACCAAGACATTTTCTCCAACGTTGATCTTGGTTTGCGAACCTCAAATGTAAACTTCTTGCTATAACTTATTTTCAATCTACATTGTCATGTCAAGGCACGCCGCACCAACTTGAATTCAGTCTTCCGAATTCCAAGGCAACCCGACGTACACTGATGCGCAAACCAATCAAGTTTCGATATTTTAATTATGATTCTTCATTATCCTTAAATTTGGAACAGCCGCCGATGACTTTATCTTCAGAATTACTCTCTTCACAATTTCCAAAACGTATAAAACTCCACACACCAGTTCCTTCGACGCAAACTTGTTCTCTGTATATCGCGTAACGGACTGCGTATCTCCCAGTGTCCAATAAGGTTTTAAAAGTTCAGTATATCGGCATAATCTGATTATGGTGTACAATGGATCGTGCAATTGGTTTTCATCCAAGTTTACAAGAGTGTGCAAGGTGGGTGTAATGAGTGCCAGGCGAGGTATGTTATTGTTCATTTCTGTTCGTTTTGGGTTTTCAGTTTTGGGTGTTGTTGTTGTTGAAAACACGGAGATGATAATAAAGAAGAAGAAGAAGGAAGAGAAATATTAAATATACAGTAGCCTAATATAAATTAAAATAATAATATAATAGCATTAGCCCCTATTACATACATGCAATAGTAATTAAATTGTACCACAAGTTGGTGCAGAGCGGAAGAAGTATTTGTGTTGGGAACGAATGTGTATATAGAAGTGTTGTCGTAATATGGAAGGAGGATAAGGATAAGCATAGTTATAGTCGTAGTATGTATAAGTCGTATCAGGATGGTAGTAAAATAATTATTGCAACAAACAACAAACAACAACAACAACAACAATTTATAAATTCAGCAGACGACTTCATCATCATCATAATCAGAAGATCGTAATAATGCGATAGAGATAATAAAAAATAATAAATAGATTATTTTGCACATCGAGCGTGCTTGCAGGCACACTCCTATCATTCTCGGGAAATGTGATTTACTTACCAGAGGAGCCAAGTGGAAGCGTTTATCGACATACATCCGTATTCAGAAATGGCAAGCAAATTTGAGGGAAAGGTTCAAGAGCCATCGGTGAAACCGATGGTGGGAACAGGCAACGAGAGAAAAGGTTCTATTTCCGCATATCCACAGGAAGTGAAACAATGTTGTACAGATGTGATGGCGTGGATGGATGAAAAGGGTCCAAAATCACTGAAAGATGTAGATGGTTGTGATAGCGAGTTGCTTGGAGTCATTGCTGACAAATATGTTAATGAAATGGACGGTGGGAAAGGCCTCCCCCAAGCTCTAAGCCTGCTGTTGGAAAATAAAGATGGAGGTATTCCGCTATATGAGTATACAATGATATCAACAAAGAAGATATTGAACGTCCTAGAAAATAGCAATCCTCCAGAGAGCATGTTGCCTATAGCCATGGATGTCGATGGGGAATATTTAGTTTTAGGAGGCGATGGCGAGCTTTATACCTGGGACCCCGATGATGGAGAGCTTGGCCCAAGCATCGCGCAGTCCTTTGCTAGCCATCTTGAGCAGTTCCGGGATCTACTTTTGAGCAACAAATACGAGTGGATTGACGACTGCGGCTTGGTAGAAATCAGCACAAGTCCAAAGCGATCGCAGCAAAAAAAATAGGCGTGTTGAAAACGAATTGTTTGAATCATTTAAGAATGCTCTAGGCCATAGAAGCTGTATGTTTAAAAGTGAAAGAAACCTGATATTTGAGGCGCAAAAGCCAAACATTTTGAAAGAATTCTGAAAAAAAACATCGAAGTATCATAGATGTATCATACGAGTAAGTGTCATACGGGTAGTAAACTTCACACCGCTAAATTAAATTTTAAATAAACTACACACACGCACGCGTGAGATCATTGTATCATTCCAAATCCACAAAGACACCTGCCCCACTAGCACACCCAAGTAGCAGCATCGTGTTGTCCTGTAAAAACGTTATTGAATTAAGGCCTTGCATGTGGACTCGAATTACTCTAAGGCAGGTCCCGTTTTCTGCTCTATAGATGCATACATAGTTATCGCTTGACCCTGTTGCAATGTATTGTCCGTCCTGTGATATGCATAAGCAGGAAGCCCACGTTGGGGATGCATTCTTTTCTTGGAACTTTATAATATTTGTGTTACCATTATATAAATTTACCATGTGGTCTTTGCTGACAAATGCAAGAATACTGCCATCCTCATTTGTACACATCTTCAATATGTAGTCTGTGCTAGCTTTCCAGTCTTTAACGACTAGGTCTCCAGCCTCTAATTTTTCGTCGACTTCGAACGACATGTTTTCGTTAACAGAAAAAACATTTTTTTTTCCTCTTGACTTAGTCCATGAATTTACTTTCATTTTACTTACTGTACGATAATCTTTCTTCTTGGCCGGCTTCACAACTTTGGGTGCTACTGCTTTCGCGATGACCAGTCTCTCACCCGCTTAAAGTCTGAAAACAAGCTTGCCAGTAGGGCCGAGAAACAAAACAAAAACATATTCCACACACGCTAAAATGTCGGCTGCTATGCGACAAAAGTTGCAGGAACTGGTGAAGCCAATTGGTAGCCAGGAAGAATGGGATGAATTCATTCAAAATACAGCGGGGAAAAAACTGCTTATAATTGACATTCACAAGAAGTGGTGCGGTCCATGCGAGGTGATGCGACCAACATTTGAGCGTATATTTTTAAATACCGATGATTGTGACCAGAAAGCAGAGTTTTTGGCCGTCCATAGTGATGCAGGTATTAGTCAACTATCAAGTTTTACCGAGAAAGCGACGTCCAAGCCTTTCTTTGTGCTCTGGAAAGAAAACGAAGTCGTTGCAAAGGTAGATGGGGCCAATGCACCGGAACTAACTTCGCTTATATCCGAAAACATGCCCAGCTTGTTAGATGGTTGAATTTCCACCACGCCATTGCACTTTCGTCTGGCCGAGAAGATTGCTGCATTCGTCAAAAAGTTTTTAAAGCTTTTAACTTTGGAATTTTCTTTTATTTGATATCTTATGATATTCTTACATTTCTCCTTGTTCAAGCCACTTTGTTGTGCACAGCTTCATTACTACTTTTCACATTTTACACTATTACAAATGTTTCACTAAATGGTCTATGAGCCTTTATTTATGTCTTTCCTAATAACACTAGAATTGATAATGATGCGTCGGGCCTTCCATCTCTATTAGTACCTATGCGCGTACAAGAGACCAGTCGCTCTATCAAAAAGCACCGTGTAGTACCTTTTGGACTCACTCTGATAGAACGGCTGGTCTCTTGGGTAATCTTCAAAATTATTATTTAAAATTAACAGAGAGATGTGCGAGTTAAAATTTATTTAAAATATATGAGATATGTTTTAACACTAAATATATATATGATATTTCGGTGTGCCATATCATACTCGCGCGCACAGTGTTAAGCTAAAAAATATATTTTGAAAAATAAACAAATATTAACATACGTACCTACCATACACTTACCGCTCTTGTATCTTCAAAACACACAAAACCCTGAGACTTCAAGATTGATATTGCATTTTTGACGAGACAACAAATAAACTCAAATTCTTTTCATTAGGTATTCGACGTCTTACACCAGCGCTCTGAGGTCGCCGATGCTTACCTCTAACAGACTGCTTTGCAAAGTTTGGCCCAGGAGCATTTTCTCCAATAGATGTGTTTGCCCGTCTCATGCGTCTAATGCTTCTGGATGCACTTTTGGGTCTACTTCTACTTTGAAATTTATTGTTAATTTTCATATGCGGACCTGAAGTATTAAAGATACCACTCTTGTTTCCATTGATAGAAATCGAAAATTTTGAATCAACATTGCTTCTAAACCTTTCGCTCGCTTGCTTGCCTACAATTTTATGACGGCGTAAACTGGCAGACATTGGTCTCGTTTTCCACTTTCTAACAGCCGTAGTAGAATATACACCAGCACTCGCATCGTATGTAACTTTATGGGCAGTCCTAGAACCATACATATTTTGATTACGTTGGGACCCTTCTATCATTTTTACTGAATTGGCTTTACCAGCACCAAAAACGGCCATGATTTTTATTGTTTTAGCTCCATTATTTCCCCGGTTAACTCCATAATTTTTTGTAAGCATAGTCTTCTCGTAAGAATTCCAACTCTCGTCGCTCTTCGTATCATAAGTCGAAGTCAAAGCAGACTCCACATTCGAATTGTCGTAATTGCCATTCGTTGCATTAGTCCTGTTTGTTTTGTTAGTATGGTGGCTTTTCACAATTGTATTTGGATAACGGGGCGCACTATTGGACGCTTTAGCCTTCATTAAGTAATGCTTTGTCCCTTCCTCTCTGCAGAATGATGATATTGGAACAGAAGAAGGCGGGGCATTGCTTTTCATGACCTTAAAGTTTTTCCTATTCACTTCGCGATGAAAATTTCTGTTCTCTAATTCAGCATTGAATGCTGTTATGTCCTCTTCCTTAGCCTCATCATGATTTGAAGGTGATAAAGATTCATTGTTGTAGGCATTCTTGCCTGCGCGCGACATTTCTGGAAAAGCGCGAGAACCTGTATCGGGCTGCCACATTGCCGAGGTTGTAGGTATGTGCAACATACCTGTTTCATCGAGATTGTCCTTACTGCCGTCGTCCCAGGGGGATAAAAAAGTATTGTTGTTGCTAGACAGCTTATTTGCAGAATATTTTGATTCTGCTTGCAACTGAGATCCTCTATCTCCTTCTCCATTCCTGTACAAGTAACTGTGTTTTTCGAACCTCAGTCTATCCTCAGCGTCCCTCAAGCCCCCAGTAGTCCCGTTATTGCTGCCGTGAAGCACATAACTTTCCACCATCTTGATATCCTTTCGCAATTTGGCAACTCTATGATTTCTATTATTCTGTGCAATACCATGCACTGCCCGACTGCCTCCTCCAAAGCTTTTCCTACTTTTTTCCAGCATATTTTGCAGGCGATCTATTTTATGTTTTGTTCGTACACCAGAAGGCGCTGACCTCCTGGAGGTAGCGTGGGCACTCTGGGGTCGCCTGGATGTTCCCTCACGCAGCACGCCGGTGCGACCCCTACCGTTGTAACATGCCGCTGAAGATGGCCTTCTGCGTACATTGCTCATCTTGCAGCGGAAACAACAATTTTGCTGCTGCTTACAACTGCAGGCACACATAGTCCCGTTCACCGACAACGGTCTTCGAAAAACAAGAGCGAGAGGAAGTGGCGGTAGTAGTAGTAAGAAGTAAATAATGAAATAATAATATGATAATAAATAATAACATCACAAACATAATACACAACAACAAGAAATACATAATAATAATAATAATGAAGTCGATCATCATCAATAATAAATAATATAATAATTAGTAGTAGCTAAAATACAATACTGTGCCAACTGTATTATATTTTGTGAGTGCTTCGCAGTACTGATGATATAGGCTATTGTCACCCCTCCGATAATCCTTTGCCCATAATATTTTTTTTTTTTCTCAGTAAGAAGTTGGAATGCCATAGTCGAGAGTGTTATTTATTTCCACATCATTCATTGCTCAGCGTTCCTCCTTTTATCCGTGAGATGGAGGCCGTTTCGTTGTTTTAAACCAAACCTCAAAAAAGGTCGAAAAACTAGGAGGATGATCTATACTATTAGATAGGCCAAAGATGCGTTCCACTGTTGTTCGCTTAATTTACTTCCTTCTATCATAATCATCAGTAATGATAGCACTAGCATATCGCCCTTATAATTAATTTTATCGATGGTCAAAAGTATAGCAGATAGGATACCAACATTGATGTCTTACGGTTCTCGGTCATCAATGGTATTGGCATGTTATTGTTTATTGGGAGTTTGTACATAGGACGTTTGACTACCGATTCCAAAATAATATGTAATATGGTTTTACAATGGGTTTACAGCGGCTGGTTTGATTTTAATCATGTATTCGTCTCCAATGTAAATGGAGATACAAGAGGGGCAATGCACGAGTTTGCCATTCCGGTATAGCGGTGGTGCATATAGCAGAGGTAGTCATAGTCTTATGGGTAGCCAGTAATAATAAGATGATCAAATAATAATACTACTACGACGACGAACGAACACAAGAAAAGTTGTTTGAGGGGTGAGGGGTTTATCGAGCTGAGCCACTTTCCTTCTACCGTGGACGGGCCGATTTGACTTCGCACAGAATTCCACTCCACATCAACCACCATGGTCGAACAGCCTACCAAGGAAGCCTATGAGCTACTTCTGAAGAGGGTGAAAGCCCTGGAGGAAGAACTGAAGCGCGTACGCAATGAGAAAAAAGAAACTAGTAGATCTCCCGCAGAGGTTGAACTAGAGGACCGAAAAACGAGAGATCGTAAAGCGAGGCGTGACTCGTGGTTCGATATCTATAACGAAACGACTGCCTTGCATAAACACAAAAGACTATTGGGGCAGGAGGTCGAGACAGACGACGGGTTGGAGCGACGCGTCAAGTGGGGTCAACGCGGAGCGGTATTGTTCAGTTGGCTTGCGCTGATGTGTTGGGTTGCTGGACAAATTGTTGCTACTATTGTACTTGCTTCTCATATACTTATATTTCTGGGTATATTATATTACAAAAACTTTTCGTTTGTGATTGCGAAACGATTGTTAGGAGAACCCAACGTGGTAATTATTATGGTGTTTGCTCTGTGCAATTGGAGTATTGATATTGCAATATCTTCTACTTCACTCTCGCCGTTTTTAGGTTTGATGTATATGTTAATAGTATCCGCCCTTGTATTTCTCGACGCCGTAAAAGTAAAAAGTCGGGCATTTGGGATTGCTGTTGGACTTTATTTTGTATTGCTGAACATGCATAATATTTATGATAACATTTTTGGAGACGCGAATCAAGGTGTCGTCTTATTCAAGTATACCATACAAGGGAATGAATATACCTTTATGAAACGGCCTGTCAAACGGTCGATATTCATCCAAATTCTGTTGTTTGGTATATACGGCATCTACACCCTATTTAAAGACAGGAAGCAAGAATTGATGATCTTCGCCACGGCTAATATATATCGCGAGACTGGAACTGCGTCGAAGGAAGTCGAACAAAAAACGTTTGTGCGAAAGATAAAATCAGAGAAAAATATTCTCTCCGTCTAGCTCCTACCATGGACGGGTGATTCGTATGATCTTGTGTGGCGTAAAATATATCTCATTGATCGAATAGATCCACCTGTTGCTTAATAAAGTAGTAAGTCCTACTTCCTACTAAGGATAATTTATAAGACGTTTTACTCTCTACTCTATCTGTACAGTAATCTTTGCTTATTATATTTCTGTATTACTGCATAGTATTCTTTTTAATCTATATAGGGGAAATCTACATTTTTTCACTATACAAATAACTGCCTGCTGTGTGAAGGCAGGACATATTCAGGCGGCTGATCGTTACATCGACTACAGCAGTTTTGGCTCTTGCCATGATCTGCTGTAGCTGTTGTACACTTCTGTATATTATAATTAATAATGCTACAATACACAAAGCAATGGCGGGTGGAGTTTGTTTGCTGGATGAAAAAACGCACTAGTCTATGGAATGATCATGCTTGGTAATTACTTGTTAGGGAGGGGAAAAGAAGAAAAAAAATGAATGAATTATTATTACAGTAGTATTTATATTTATTATGATGCTGTCATAATAATAATACGGTAAAAAGGTTGTTTGTTTTCTTGTTTGTCTTGCTCAGCACCCGTTCGCTGGATGCCGCCCTCAGAGCTTTCCGCGCAACAAAAGGCAAGGGCCAGGGGCGTATTTGAATATTTCCTGGGCAAATATGCCAAAGCTTGGGCAACTTGAAGCGCACTTGATTCGGCGGGTGCCGAACTTGAAAAAAATGCAAATGGAAAAGGAAAGGCTCGAACGTGTCGACTTAGAGAATGCTCGCTTATTGGGTAGAATCAAGCAGTTAGGTCAAAGGAAAGGAAGAGAGTTTTCTCGGTCCTCTGCTGCAGAGGATGTACTCCCTCTGGTACTGAAGAGGAGGAAGCGCGAGCGAAGTCGAAAAAAAAGACTGCTACATAAATCGAATCAACTGTTGAAAGATCGAATCGATAAGATAAAATCTGGACCTGGTAGCAACCTAAGTCAAAACAATAAGCACCCGATTCCACCTAGACATTCGCGCAAAAAGTTTCAAACATTATCTTCCGCCAAGTTTTCACACAGGAAATTTCGCTTGAGTAATAAAGAATTTGATGCATTAATACAATCGCGAAAGTCTATGAAGAACTCCTCCAAATCGTCGATATCTATGAACGAAAAGTGGCAGCTAGTATACAAATGTGGGTCCCGTTTTCAAACAAATCCTGTTGGTGCGAAAACGCACCGAAAACTGGCAATGTTGCTAGACCGTATATCCCTCGGTATTGATAGACGTACGAAAGCTCTTCATAAAATGTTTGACAGCGTCGATGACGACAAATCAGGGTTTTTGACAGCCACAGAACTTCGAGGGCTAATGGCAAAGTATAGTGTAAACAATGGGGACATACCTTCTGACGCAGATGTAATGGAATTCATGGATATCATCGACGAAAACGGCGACGCGAGATTAAGTAAGGTGGAATTTGTATTGTTTATGCTTCATAATGATGATTTGGTCGATGAGACAGACAGCATGGTCGGGAAATGGCGAAAATTGGCGTTGGAGAGTATTCCATGGTGAGTGAGTAGAAGAAAGTCTCATACTTCTCCACCGAGAAAGTAAAATAATAAATATATAAATATTATCATCACAACAACACACGAAAAACTATTTTATTTTATTACATATAAAAATAATAAAATTAAAATGTAATTAATAACTTAATAAACTAATAATAAATTATATTCTTATTTATTTATATTAGCCTATTTCAATATTATTATATTACTCTTAAGTTATTGTATATAACCTAAGTTTTAATATCTTATATAATAATATTGAAATTTAATTGTAGCTCAGAACCGAAAGAGCTGGCAATTATTTTTTGCACACAAAAATTCAACAAGGATTTGTTGGCCGGTCATGTTTGCTATTCTTGTATTGTACATCTCATCAGTCGATACGCAGGTTATGCCTTAAAGTGGCTACATGAGTAACCGTCAAGGCAATAGCCCCGATTACTGATAGTTTCCATGCAACGTCTCCAAATGCAAATCCTAGAAGGGCAGCGTTGAAAAATGCAACAACAAATCCCACAACATCGCCGTAACGTTGCAACTGAATAGTATACTTCATTGTGAACAACTTCCTACCATTTGCAGTGAGCAACAGCAAAACTAATAAACTGCTCATCAACAAAACATACAGCATGCACATGGACGCAAATACATCAGCAGCAATGGATACCTGTTGACAACTTATATGGCATCGCATTGATTTTGAATCAAAGTTGTCAAATGATTTTAAGTTTTGATATACTTGCGAAATCATCATAGTTACAAACAATATTAGCGACAAAATAACCTGAGTCATACGAACCCAAATATACCACATGATACACGATTTATTAATGGCAATATCTATCTGATCTTTTGGGGCCTCTATCACTCTAAATGGACTTGCGTCGATGAGTTTTAACATCAGGCCATAATGTTCAGATTTTACCTTGTCCTCACTACTTATATTTTTGTCCACCTCAACGCTCTGTCGCCGTTTAGTATACACACGACGCACCATATCCATGCCTTTTTGTAAGGTAAACAGTTGAAGGAGACATAGTGTTGATAAAAAAAATACCCCCGCCCTCCATTCTGTATCTCCTATCGAAGCACCAGCGGCGCTAACGCTAAATATTGTCAGTATCAAACATGTAATATCAAATAAAATTTGGCATTGCAAGAATGTTACTTCTGTGTTCTCTGACGATGCCCATTTGTGTGGCCTTAAACACCGTATCACAAATATAAACAGCATTAGCCCACCTGCACAAATTGCGTGAAAAGTGACTACGAACAGCATGTAATTCTTAGCCACTATTACGTCATTGCATGCCGCAGCTGACTCCGACAGCGCTAGTTTGCAAAACGGCATGGATTTTTCAGGTGTCTTTGCAATAGTATTGCTTAAATCATTTAGCTTTGTAGAAGTAGAAGAATAGGATAAGAAGCAAACAGAGCACAAGGAGGTGACAAAATGTAACACACGCACTGGGACATAAAACTCCATTATGCTATTGTCCAATTTGCGGGCAATCCTGTATTCCTCATCGTCAAACAACGGGTTAACAGTAGTGCTAGAAAGTGATTTTGATTTACGAAATGAAGTATCTACTTGTGGTAGTTTCTCCTCTTCGGAATCGAAAACAAATACACGGTATACTTTCCATCCCTTTAGAATAATTGCAATGTGGACAAAGGAGAGCAAAATTGAAAGGCAAACAGATGCTCCCCAATTGTTATCTTCATCTGATGAAAATCCAACTGACCCGATAGACGTAATTGTGAAAAACATGCCAAAAGCATCTGACAGAAGATGTAGTCGTACAAACTGGTTAATTGTTAGAGCTTGCTGATGCTTTACAACCCTAACGTGAATGATAATGACTGTTCCAATGTAAATAGCATAAAATATTGCAACTACAGGCAAATAAAGACTTGTCTTCGAAAATATCATTACTACAAACACAATTAGCGACAAAGCGCATTTAGCGACACTGAAGGAAAAAAACTCCCAAAATTTAACTAATTCGTTCGGTTGTAATATATAATTTTCAGTGCCACTATGTGTTGGGTTTGCTGTGAAGCTTGTGCTTACTTCAGCAAAAAGATATTCTTTGCCCCTTACGCGAATGTGTTTATCGTACAACAAGTTCCAGCTTTTAATTAACGTTATAGCCTGTAGCAAAATGATGATCAGCATGACGGCAATCGAAATTTGCCAAAAATGATCGACTAGCCCCTGTTTAGTAACTGAACATATAGAGATTAAAGAGCAAAAAAACCACAACATTTCGCAAGACATTTGTATGCTTATGTAATCCTTTGGCATCACGTGAATATCAATCATTTGCAAAAGTATTTGTAAGCCTAACATTACAAGAGAAAATACCAACAATATTATAGCCGATACTAGCGTTGGATTGCTCGACTCGCTCGTGGACATCCAAAGGACAATAAATGTCGCCATGAAGGCCTGGCAAATTCGAGCGCCAGTAAAGAAGTCTAGAAGTGAATCAATGGTAGATTTTGACATAGCGCGTTTCTTTGCCTCCAAATAAGGCTTTCGAAAGTGAACACAAGCTGCATAAACATATGCTACGACTATGGATAGCACTCCTAAGTATTCAAAAATTGCTGCAATGAAACTGGGTGCAGGTAGCACTTCTCCTATTTCCTTATCTGTTAAATCCGGCGCAGCGCTACGTAAACACCCATGTACAAAACCACCAATTGTAAAAATAACTTGGGCACCTAACAACAGCATCTCCAACCGATTATTAGCATCATTATAAAATTGTGTCGTTCCATCTTCGTCTTCGAAATCATTTGTATATGGTTTATATTTGAACTGCAAATACATCGATGATAGTAGCACGACCATCATCAATGGCATGCTTATAATCGCTTTAGCGGTAAGAAATTTTGCTATCAGCAACAAAAGAACTTTGCGTACCAAAACTAACATTTCCCAGTAGCATACTTCTACACTCTTATACTTTGTAAACAACCAACTAAATCGATCCAAATACTGCTTAACTTCACCAATTTTGTCTAGCTTTTTTCTAGAGCACGGATGCCATATACTGCATGGCATGGCACTTACAAGAACGATTATTGCGGATACATTGCTGCATAATCGCTCCCAAAACAATGTCTCGGGTCCAATTACTTCATAACCTATTGATTCATAGATGCCTAGCATTAAAAGTTTGTAAGCTCCAAAGATTACCAACAGAATGGGCGCACGACTCTTGCGTTTGCAGCAACCTTTTGAACAGCAAAAAACACACGCACTTTTCTTCCTTCTTTTCTTGTCGTGCTCCCTTCCATCGTCGCACGTATGCACACAGCAATTGGTACCACAGCACAAACTGCAGCATGGACAACAAATATGCTGACAGCATGCATCAACACAGCAATGACGACATCCGCAACCACAGCAACAAACACACAAAGACTCATCCTTTGGGCAACATGTCCAGTGCGGTATGCAGCATAAGTATTCTGTAACTGGTTCATCCATTTCCTCTATGTTTACTTCAAAACTACTTCGATTAACAATCGATTCTCGTCTCAATGCTTCTTCTTGAAGCTTTAGTAACTCATCTTCTGTATGCAGCTGCCTCAGCCTCATTGTGCAACAGGCAAATTTGTGTTTGCATATATCCACGCCATATGCATTGTCGAGAATAAAACATAATGGAACGAAAGTAAAAGCTACGAAAAGAAGTACAGCCGGCCATGCTGGCACGGATGAGCAAGGGATTGATGGGTCCTCGTCCCATGTGCCAGTCATGTTGGTATATCCCCCCACATAAGTACAGTCGTACAAAGTTGCAACTTGGTCGGTTGTGGACACAATTAAATTAGTGATGTAAATATAACAGAAAACCCCAACTATGCGATCGTATGATTCTTGTTGAAGATCCTTACTTTGATGGTGTATGCACTTAAAGATCATTGCGCATAGCAGACACAGGAAACCTACTGCTACAGGTGTCAGCAATTTGAAAATTATCGAAGTGTACAAGTCCGTAGACACATCACATTCAGCTGAAGTGACTACATTCGAAACATCTACCGAAAAGAAGTCAAACAATTCACTCAAGTAATTTGATAGCCAGCGGGGTAAATTTGGGAGGGGCAATGATGGAATTACAATGTTGATTTGCACGATATGATTTAACAATATTGCCAGTCGGGCAATAGCACCGCCGCTATCCATTTGTTGGGATTTATTCATTGCTGACTTCCGCCGTTTTACAACGCGCTTTTTGCTTCGGTGGGGTTTCTTCTGCCCAACGCTTTTGCCCCTTTCGAAACCTTTGAGCGCTTCTTTTTTCCCATCACTGATGACTGAAGACTGAAGCTTTGGACTTTTTTTCTTGGTTTGTGTCTTTGGGGCATCAGTAGACGAAGCCCACGTGTTTGTACGAGACCTATTTAATTCATCATTTTCACTATCCTCATCCTTACCCACCACATCTCTGCTTCTGTTATCCCCCTCTGCCCTGTGACTTTCGCCTCTAATAATCTTCACCACCATTTTTCGGCAACCAAAAACACATGATTTAAATTTCGATTTATATTGGACCATATCCTGATTGCGGCCAAGGTTGATGTACAAAAAGATAATGTATGCAACGCCTGCCACCATGGTAAGAAGCATTCGTAAAAATATCCAATCAGGGTTGGGGCATTTGGAGCATTCTCCAATCGGAGTGCTATGATAACCATCCGGGCACTGTGAGCATCCTGGCCCATGTCTATTCCCAGAGCAGTTGCTTACGATGCCGCCTGGACACCACTTCATGAATTTGCAAGGTTTACAAGTCATGGACGGGGGGTCTAGCGAGCATTCCACTTTAAATGGTTCACTTTGTCTTATTGTACATTCTCTTAAATTTTTTGGTGCCCCTGTGCTGTATACATCAAATGCCTTTACACTGCTATCACAGTCAAACCCAGGAGAACACTGGGAGGCACAACCGAAAACAAAGTTGCAGTATTCGTGGCCTGCGGGGGAGAGAATGTCATCCGTACTATTGATTCTCAGACTTGTCTCGCGTTCGTCTTTTTTTGTCTCGAAATCGAACAAGAAAACTTTACGAGTTGTAGTCCTAATATTCCTGCCTTTAAATGTTACACAAAAGGTTGAGCAATGATGTACCTTGGCTGTGTTTGTTTGTCCATAAGAACGTATACTTGGATAACCGCTGTAGTTTTGTACCTCGGACACAGGAACGAATCTGCACTGACCATTATTTACAATCTCTACTTTCTTGTTAGAGAAGGAAGCACTTGATGAACAAGAACTCATATTTACACTGGTGTCACAAAGACCTTTGCAATTTTCGCAATCGGGACTACTTTTTTCGTAATCGGGACTACTTTTTCCGTTTACGGAAGTGCATTTAGAAATTGGATATCCACCGAGTTTTTCACACTCGTTGGTGTATACTCTAGAACCCCAAACAGCTTTGGCATACACTAGGAGAAGTATAAAGATGCTTTGGTTGTACTTGTGACTCGGAAACATAATCTTTGAAGATGGTTGCAAATGTAAATCTAATTTTGCTTGGTGTAAGCTGGGGCTCCAGGTACAACTACGAACTCCATGTCACACGTGCTTATTCTCTTCAGTAAGAAGAGAAGAAGAAAGTGTCTGCCACCTAAAAAACTCCCCCCCTCTTATCTAAAAAAAAAAAATAATAATAATAATAATAATAATAATAATCATCTCTTCTCCTCCTCGTCTGATTCATTATTATGTGATGATTTTTTATGTTAATAATTTTAGGCACGACGATGGATCCATAAAGTACAATACACCATATTATCCACAAAAATAGCCAAGTGTAACCATTACATTTTTTATTATTAATACTGTAATATTACAACAATACCCCTCTTTATCTGAAGAAGCGATGTGCGTAGAACCCTAAATGATAGGACAATAGGGTGTGGCTATATGAGGGTATATACTAAAGTCGAAAAGGAAAAGGAAGGGGGATGGGTCGGTGCTACTCGATGCCCTCCTCTAGACTGTCTGCTTCGCTGTAAGCTCAACAGACAGTCGTCTGGATGTTGGGGTGGAAAGACTTTGTTTCTTCTTTTATACTTCTTACACTAATATATTTCCTATCACCCTTTCTATGACCGGCGAAGGATAAAAAAAAGATTGCTGCAACAAGAAAGGTAGACGAAAAGGTGAGGCACAAGAGTGTGCAATCACGTGCTGGTAACAATTGCATTAGCAGGCACGCACCATCAGACAAGAAGAGGCTCACGGAGGTGAGCAGATGATTTTTTGGTTGACGATAATGGCAAAGTATTGTAAACAATGGGGACATACCTTCTGATGCAGATGTAATGGAATTCATGGATACGCGAGATTAAGTAAGGGGGAATTTGTATTGTTTATGCTTCATAATGATGATTTGGTCGATGAGACAGACAGCATGGTCGGGAAATGGCGAAAATTGGCGTTGGAGAGTATTCCATGGTGAGTGAGTAGAAGAAAGTCTCATACTTCTCCACCGAGAAAGTAAAATAATAAATATATAAATATTATCATCACAACAACACACGAAAAACTATTTTATTTTTTATTATAATGAATATAATAAAATTAAAAAATATAATAACTTAAACTAATAATTATATTCTTATTTATTTATTTTATTAGCCTATTTCAATATTATATATATATTAATATAAAAAAAATAATAATAATAACCATCATGTACATGGCGACCGACTTCTTCTTCTTATATAATAATAATTCTACACCAAAAGATATATCGTTACATTTATCCCTCCCTCCCCCCCATAAAACTCTTATTTATTCTGATCGGCTGAAGTTTGATTAAAGACTTACTTTTTGGTTTGTTCTTGGCGATAATCTGTTTAAAGCTTTTGCGATGAATGTTTTACCTGCTGTATTCATTCTTTTCATTTTTGCCATACTCTATTGAAGAAAAATGTATCACTCGTTTAAAGGAATACCAATTTCAACATATGATATTGATAGAAAGTACCACCCCCATGCCCATACAATAGATATATTAAAGAAAAATTCAGTAGAAGATGTAAAGTCAACGTTTCAGAAATTTGGTTTTTTAGACGATTCAAAAGTAAAATGGGTTGAAGGTTACTTTTCAGAGTCATTCCCAAATGCAAAAAAATCATGGACGAAATTTTCCGTGATTCGTTTAGATGGGGACATTTATGAAAGCATAATGGATGGATTGATTCATTGTTACCCATTTTTGTCGAAGGGGGGTATGTAATTATAGATGATTATGTAACCTGGTTTGGTGCAAGGAGAGCAACAGAAGATTTTCTAGAGAAACATAATATTAAGACTCGTATTTATCCTATACACTATGGACGTGGCGAGGAAGTGCAAGGCGTTTTTTTCATGAAGCCTTATACATCTCAGCAGGGTGAATAAATATGATAGTATGCATGATGACTGAAAAGGTGTCCTATATAATAACAAAACAGTATACGAACATGCATACTTGTTCCGGTCGGACGGGTGCTGTTTTCCTGTTAATTACCATATATAATAGGATAGAAATAGCACCATGAACAAATAACACTATTTACTATTGTACGGTGCTGTTTTCCTGTTAATTACCATAATATATTAATAGCATAGAAATAGCACCATGAACAAGTGACACTATTTACGTATGTAGATGATAGAATAATAATAATATAGAACAACAACCACACGTCATATTTGGATGGATCATGTTGTTCGGTTTTCGCTGCTCAGACTTGGAATACGTACTACCTACTAGAGACAGAAAATCATAGCGAAACGACCACCGTTCCCCTTACATTCGAATCAAAAGCTCCTCGCTAGTTTTAAACGGCAACAGGCTTCAAAGACATTGGATATCTAGAGGATCGATGACAGACGTTCAGGAAAATATAATAGAGGACGAGGACGGTCCTGTGTTGGAAGATCCTGTGGAAGAGGAAGATGTAGCTGATAGTATCGAGAAAGATGAATCTGACGACAACGACGAATCTGACGAGGACGACGAAGATGACGACGACGACCTACCGTGGTATAAGGATGAATATTTTTGGCTTGGGGAATCAACCTCCGATGGTTATGATTGGGATAACCGCAGTGTAGGCTACCGTGTAAAGAAAGTATTGAACGTTAATGGTGGACGACTCGCCCAAACTATGAAAGTCGGTGTACACCTAGGCTGGATCCCTGTTATCATTGCGCTCGGAATGAACCACCCGGTCAATGGAATAACTCCCTCGCTAGGCGATCTGTTTGCGTCATTGGCATGATTAAGTCTGGAGGCTTCATAGCGAATACTATGTCCCTGTTGGTTTTTTAAGTAGAGTATTGCCACGTGGGAGCGTAACGACACTCACAGTTTATATATCAAGTTAACTTAAAGAAATTTTATCACAGTTTAAGGGGGTAAAACACACACATATATACGAGATACACTATTTTTTTCTTGCTAGGAATTATGCCATACAAACTACTCCGTGCGCAATAGTATTATATAAAAAATATATTTGTGTGTACACTCTCTTCGGCTGCGAAAATCCTCTCTAATAAAACTTATCTAACTTCTTTAATTTATATTTGAAGAGTGCATTACTCAAATCTAGTATTTTATACGTCTCCACTGTGTCGCTCGCTCGAAAGCTTCCTTGAAGCAAAAATACCTCTCCAAAACAATCTACATCGTAACTTACTATGATAAGATATGATATCATACGCAGCTCATTTGGGCTAAAGAGATCTTCGGATTCATATACAAATGCCCATGAAATTCAATTAGATATCTGCATCTGCTTGCGTTTCCATCAGCTTAATACTTAAAGGCGTCCCTTCTTCAATGTCGCATGCAGCTGTCGAGCCTAAAACCAAATCCCAATACCTGGTATGCAATCCATCAGCTGGTCGAATACTGCGGACATTGACACCTTTGACAAATTTTTCGCCTTTCTTGATGTCCTTCACAACAAATATTGATCGTCTCCACTTTTTGCTTAATCGTTCCTTTTCAGTTTTACCAAAGGCTACGTGGGCATTGCCAATGGCCTCCTTCACTAAACGGGCTGAGCTAACCAGCGTCTTAAACTCGTCTCCAGTCAAGGAGAAAGGGGCATCCGCTGTTGGGTGTGATCTATCAAGAATAATGTGCTTCTCGATGATGCAAGCCCCTAGTGCCACCGCGGCCATCGCAACTTCGTTGCCTAATGTATGGTCGGACAAACCAGGTACTACATTCCATGTGTCCTGGATGACACGGATTCCAGCAACATTAGCATCTTTTGGAAGAGCTGGATATGCACTGGTGCACTTCAACACAGCAAGCTGCTTTACACCAGCGCCCCGCAAAACACTAATTGACTCATCAATATCCTGGATGGAGGACATCCCAGTGCTCATGATCACTGGTTTGCCCGTGGCTGCAACCTTTCTCAATAAACCATGGTCTGTACTTTCAAAAGATGCTATTTTGTAGCAAGGGGCATCTAGTTTCTCCAAGTAGTCTACTGCAGTTTCGTCAAACGGTGAGGAGAATAAAACCATTCCGTGCTCCTTTGCAACCTTCATAAGTGGCTCTGTCCACTCCCACGGCATCGAGTTTTTTTCGTAAAGAGAATACAAAGACTGCTCGTTCCACAGCTCCACCTTTGCCCCTTTGATCATGAAGGGAGGTTTATCGCATTTCATTGTGATTGTATCTGCTTTGTATGACTGTATTTTCACAGCATCGCAATTTGCAGCGGCTGCTTGCTTAATTAGTTCAACGCAGCGGTTATAATCTTTGCCTGCTTCTCCCCACGGCCCAGCTTTCGCATACGCAAAGTTGCAACTTATTTCCGCAATCACATACGGTGGATACCCAGGTCCAATTTTTCTACCCGCAATTTCGAATGCTGGGAGCTCTGGTCTTGTAAAAGCCGACATGTTCTTCTGTAATTTCCAAATTAGTTTATTTTGTTGCTGGTTTCAAAATTATCGCGGTTGGGGGTGATGACAGTGTGGGTAGATCGTAGTGGAAGGGTATTAGCGGAGCAACAAACACATTTTTTTCTTCTTCTTCTTCTCCTCACGTCGCTTCGCACTAGCTATAATAATAACAACTCGGTGGTCTGCTCTTTTGTTATTCATTATGTTAGAGATTATTATAAAATAAAATGGCCAATATTGTTGTTTTGTATCTCTACAACAATCTAAATCTATAATAATAGATGAGTGCTGTATTATTGTATAATAAATAATTAATTGTTTCGCAGTAGTTGGAGAAGTGAATGAATGAGGAAAGGAGAGAGAGAGAGAGACTGAAATATGATGATACACTGTTATTGTGTGGTGGTGGTGTGTTACTCCATAATAAATAGTCTATGTAGTACGAGACACTGCTGTGTGCTGTTATCTCAAGGGTAGTATAGTCTACTGAGTATTTTTCCTACTATATCACTACTACTACTACTGAATAGGGATCACTACACTAGCTTTAAAGTACTCCTTCTTGCTATGAATCTTCTTCTGTCTCTTCCTCATTCAGCCAAACACATCAAAGGAGAGAGAGAGAGAGAGAGAGACATGGCTAGCTCTTCTACTACTATGATACACTACGCCAGCTATACCTATCATCTTCTGGACAAACAAAGGCAAGACTCACCAGCCAGGCACTACAGTACGAATGAGGATTGTCGCGTGCGAAGAAGGATGAGGAACAAAAGAAATACGGAGTACAGCTAGCACCTAGTCTCGGTACGATCATCATCACTATCATAAACAGCGTTCCTCCTCTCCATTTCTTCTTCTTTTCCTTTTTTATCTCATGCATGCATTCCTTCCGCTGTCTTTGCTCGTTGTGTTAGTCCCTCGTTTTATCAACGTCACATCATTAGTCCAGACAATCATCTGAATGCATGTAGTGTTGATGTACACACTATCATTATATGTTCCTATCATTGATCATTTTATTGTTGTTGATTGCAATGTTATCATCAGTCCTGTTCTTGATTTTTGCTATTATTATTAGACGCCTATTTATATTCTTCTTGTTCCTACAACTAACTACAGTGCTGAAAGAACAGGTTATTATTACTACTTACTGTACGTACTATGAAAAAATAAAAATATTATTAGCTACTATTATCATCATTTGGTCTCTTGTTATTGTTAGTAGTAGTTTTTTTTTGTTGATGCTTCTTCTTCTTCATCGTGTTCTTTCCTACGTGCAACCATCAACAATTACCTTGTAGTACAATGCACTGACACCGTGTGCAAACATTTGCCGCAATCAGAACATAAGCAGTCATTGAACTGACGTGTAAGATTTACAAGTCATGATTTCTACATTTCACAAGTTCGCGCTAAATCAGCGTGTTGCAAGAACAATCAAACCAACTATACGTTTAGCGACCGCAAAATACCACGAGGCAGTCGTTGATCACTATGAAAACCCGAGGAACGTGGGCTCGTTGGATAAAAGTAAAAAGAATGTCGGCACTGGTTTGGTAGGTGCTCCTGCATGTGGTGACGTTATGAAACTGCAGCTTGAAGTAGATGATGAGGGACGTGTTGTGAAAAGTAAATTCAAGACATTTGGCTGTGGTTCAGCCATTGCTTCGTCTTCAGTTGCTACTGAGTGGGTGAAAGGCAAAACGATGGATGAGTGCCTGGCCGTAACAAACAAGGACATTGCAGCCCATCTCAAGCTTCCGCCAGTGAAATTGCACTGCAGTATGCTGGCAGAAGATGCTATCAAAGCGGCCATTAGGGACATCAAGGAAAAGCAAAACGCATGATATTTGCGTATAATTTGTGATGGAGAGTCACGACCAGAAATTTAAAAATTGTACATTAGTAATTTTTATCACACCCAACACAAGTGTACACGCAAAAACATATTTTTATGCTATTATAATTTGTACATTTAATATAATTTCCTTAGTATTTTTTAGGTCACGAACTGCTCCCACACGCCAAGGGTCTTCTTCTCGAATGCTGGGTAATGATTTATAAGAAAACACTTTTTTACTGATTGAATGTGAAGTTAAAGTGGATTAATTTCTTTGTTTATGAAATATATAGCTCATAGTCGGGATAGCTGATTTTCCCATTATGTGTATTGTTCGTAGTGAATAAGTATAAATTAGTACCCATTTTTACTATGTACTCGTAATTTTTTTTTCTTCCAGTGCAGTAATTACTGCACTGTTTTTTTCATTATGAAACCATATTAACATTATTTTAGAAGAAAAAAAATTACAAACAACGTTCTTATTATTACGACAAATTGTTTTTTTCTACGAACACACCATCATCCCAAACACACAACCATCCCAACCGACGCATCGCCCATAAATGCATCAAACTCCCAAAGACTGCACTTACTGAATACGGTGAATTAATCGTCAACGTTTCAGCTGTTTGACTCCGTCGCGACCAAGGCCGCTGTGACATTGGCCGTCAAGAAAAGAAGCAGCATGTACACCGTCTGCTTGTTGACAATCTTGGTAAAGGGGCTGAGCTTGACCGGGGAGCCTTCGATGTTCTTTTGGATTTTAGACTTGGCACCTGATGACCCAGCTTGTAATTCGCAATTCTTAAGCTTGAAAATTTTGCCATCCTTGGCGTCCTTCCACGCGTTTAGCTCCTCCTTTCCATCCTTTTGCAGTGTACTGGTCGTGCGGTTGTTCTGAACGTCGTCCGCCGTATGTTTTCGTATGTCCTCCAGCGCGTCCTTGGTTGCAGCCACTCCCAGGACGAAGGTCAGCAGCAGAGGTGTTTGCAACCATGTCCTGATCATCAGCAATCCGCGCGTTATCTCTGCTAGCGCGACTAAGGAAAGGTTC